>JACDOX010000266.1:541717-552186 GCA_014549065.1 Cardinalis cardinalis
TTTTTTATTTTTTAATTTTACTTTAATTTATATTTTAATTTTTATTTTTTATACTTTTATTTTTATTTTTAAATTTTATTTTAATTTTATTTTATTTTTATTTTAATTTTTTATTTTTAAATTTTCATTTTATTTTTATTTTAACTTATTTTTATTTATTTTTTTTATTTTTGGTTTTTTGTGTTTTTTTATTATTTTTATTTTATAGTGCCTTGTTCCTTGTTCCTGATGTCAGCTTTGTGTTTGGATGCTTGGGAGCGGCTGAGGGGCTGGGAATGCAGCACACAGGGGGAATTTCCTGAGCACAGGAGCTGAGCTGGGGCAGAGACCTGCAGGAAGATCAGCAGAGAGTCAGTGATCACAACCCACCCTCTGTGGGGCTGAGAATTCCAACAAATTCCTGCTGGAATAATAATATTAAAAAATTAATGTTAATTAAGCTTAGCTTCATAACCATAAATGCTGCAATTTTCTAGCTCGTTCCTGCAGTTTTTTCCATACATAAAACCCAAGGATTCTCCAATAAACCCAAGGATTCTCCAATAAACCCAAGGATTCTCCATCAAACCCTAGATTTTATTTTTCACTAAACACTGGTGGGTGAGGTCATGCTTCTTGCCAAAGTTATGTGTTTAAATTGCTCAATATTTTAAATAAAAACATTCGGTGTGCTTGGTGAACATCTCAGGAGGACGTCTGAGATATCATAGCACCACCTGCTATACTTTTAATTTGGGTTTTTTTTCCAGTTAACCTACACGGCCACATTTGCTTCTCCCAGGAGAGCATGATCCAGCTGCAGAGAGTGAATATCCCTCTGTTTATGGAAGTGATCTTTGACAGGAATTAATATTTATCAATGAAAGGCAAATCCAGGGAGTTCAGTGTCTTTATCCCTGGCGCAGGTCAGGGTGAGGAGAGTTGTGCCTGCTTGACTTGCTCTGAAATCGTTGGAGATCTGTAAATTCAGCTCTAATCTTCCTATAGGGAAATGTTACTGTTAATATCCAAAGCCTATTAAAAAGGGATTTCACATCTTTGGAATTTATTATCGAATCTCAAAGATGTGAAACCCATTTTTAATAGGTTTTGAACTTTATAGGCTCTCTGTAAGGGAATAATATTGTGATGTGGTTTAAAGCTTGTGAAGTACATTTTCTTCCCTTTTTATGACAGTTGTTTTAAAGTGGTGATTTACCAGCTGTTTGAGGAGGTTTTTTTGTGTTCTCTCTCTTCTCCCCCCCCCGCCAGTGAACAGATTTTTATGTAACACAAATTTCATAAGCGCTTGGGATCATGGAAATCACCTAATTCATTGGAGAGATCTGGTATTTCCATAAAAATCCCTTTTTTCTCCCCCCTCCCTGCCAGTCCCATGAGTATTCAATGGCACTGGCGTTTTCCTTACTGTGCCTTCATCATAAATTCTGTAATATCAGTAATGTACTTGGAGATACAGTAAATATACTTATAATAGCAACTGCAACCATGTTTCACCCAGCTTCAGTAATTAGCCATGCTAATTACAGTTGGGATGTGGGATGGGAGATGGTGTGCTACATTAAAACCAGAGAAATTAAACCAGAGCTGTCTGATAGAACTATTATGTTCTTTTGGGGCCTGCAGATCTTAGTGAGGCATTAGCTAATTAAAAACATGGGGATAGTTCCTGAATAAACTATTAAAGCTAAAGGTTACTTTCACACTTGAGTGGTAGATGTCAAAACGAGGGTTTATTCCCCTTATTTGTGGCCCTTGTGGAATATAGATGGAAAAACAGCCAGCACAAAAAATCCTTGGCTTTATAATGGCAGAAATTCGTGATGGTAAAAGGAATTTTGCAAAGGCTTTTCCTGTGTGGTCAATTTTCAGCTTTGGTTGCCCTAAAGGGGCTGAGGAGGGACTTAGGACAAGGCTTGGAGTGACAGGATGCAGGGAATGGCTTCAGACTGGCAGAGAGAAGGTTTGGATGGGATATTGAGATGGAATTCCTCCTTGGGAGGGTGGGGATGGAATTCCCAGAGCATCTGTGGCTGCCCCTGGATCCCTGGAAGTTTCCAAGGACAGGGCTTGGAGCAGCCTGGGACAGTGGAAGRTGTCCCTGCCCATGGAATGGGTGGGAATGGATGGSTTTTAAGGTCCCTTCCAGCCCAAATCACTCTTTAATTTTCTGAGACGCTTTGAGGCATCGTGCCTGTGATCCTGCTGCTCAGCCAGGCCAAGGGCTGGATCCTGACCTGAGAAATCTGAGGTATTTCTGGGGTCATGCTGCTCTGCAGAGCTCTCTCCGTAGCCCTCCTGAATCCCAAATCACTTATCCTCTATTACTGAGTAAATCCTTTCCTCAGCAACTGGAGCAGGTAAAGGAATCCAGGTCTTTGCAGGGGATTTGAAAGCYGCAGTGGCATTGACTCTGACCAGAGGGTGGGGATGTGCAAGCTGCARTGTTTGACAGCTCATTCCAGAAGAGAATTCTTGTAAGAATGTTCTTTACAGGAAAATGCATCACTGCTGGGACTGTGTCTCTCATATCCAGTTTAGAAGACAGAGTGTACATGCAACAGAAAGTTTTTGGACTCAGTCATCATGAAGGTGTTTAAAGAAGAAAGAGTTCTTTGTTTCATGGAAGCCCATTGCACTGGAGAGGGGTGTGAGCTCCCCATCYCTGGMASTGYCCAAGGCCAGGCTGGATGGGGCTTGGAGCCACCTGGGACAGTGGAAGGTGTCCCTGTCATGGCAGGGGTGGGATGGGATGAGATTTAACCTCCCTCCCAASCCACACCATTCTGGGATTCCTGCTCTATGGCCTGATGGATGAGAGCCCTTTTTCCCGGTGGGATGAGTAGGCAGCAGTCAAACCCCACCTTGAAGGCTTTGAGCTCTTGGAGCAAGCAAAGATCATCTCCTCAAACTTTGGGGAATCTCAGGGCTTGGTGACTCAGGCAGGTTTTAGTCCTCTTTCAAATAAGCATCGCTCACCTGCTGATCTATCTGCACAAGTTCCACGACTTCATTGTTCACATTGGAGGAAAATCTGCTCCTACAATCTGGATGCTAAAATACTCCTGCCTATTTCCAATGCTAATGCTTCAGTTCTTGCTTGAAATTTTCCTGGGGAATAAATTTYCGAGGGAGCGCAATGAGGCTGGGTGAGTAGGAGGGGCAGAGTGAAGGCTCTGCAGGTGGGGGAGTTATTTAGTTGCCAAACTGTCTTTCATGTCTTGAAGATTCTTCCACCTTTCTTCAAAAGGACAAGGATATCTTCAAGAAAACTAGAAGGGATGTTGCTTTTGGAAGGGGARGGTAACATTTCAGAGTATTAAGGTGAGATGTTCTGTAGGAAAAGAGATGAGTGCAAAAGTGTCTGGGGATGCCTTACCAAAAGGGCTTTCCAAAACCTTCCTCTTGCATCATTCCAGTCAATATTCTCCTTAAACCCCCTCCCTCCAAGTTATTATAATTTAGAAATTAAGGGGCTCTCAGGCAAAGGTATGGGACTAGGGATAACAGTTCTTATTAGGAAAAGTAAAAATAAAAAAATACAAATGCAGTAATGCAAAACAACTGCCAGAGTGAGAGCAGGCCCTGCCCCCTGTGTGTCAGGGGGTGTCCCAGCCCCATCCCATGGGGGCTCAGCCCTCCTGCAGTGCCAGCTGYGGCTCTGCTGCAGCAGGGATCCTGCACAAGGGGGGAGTTTTCCTCTGCAGCTCCAGGGCTGCTGGAGATGGGCCTGGGCTCCTCTGGGAATGCAGGGCGGCAGAAAGCTGCTCCTCTGGGAATGCAGGGGGGCAGAAAGCTGCTCCCCTGGCAATGCAGGGGGCAGCAGAAAGCTGCTCCTCTGGGGATGCAGGGGGCAGCAGAAAGCTGCTCCTCTGGCAATGCAGGGGGGCAGAAAGCTGCTCCTCTGGCAATGCAGGGGGCAAAGGCTGCTGTGCTGTCCCAAACCTCAGATTGGATCCAGGTAGGAATGCTTGGCTCCTCCCTTGGGCGGAGCATCTCCCCATGGGATGCTGGAATTGGATCAGCCATGCAGGGACACTCACTGGSCATGGACAGAAGATAATTAATAATKAATGGCCCATGGACAGCAGAGMTCTCCTGGAGGGARGATTGGCTGTGGGAGAGATAAAGCAAACTGCCCAAAGAACAGCAGAGAACTGCCCCAGCTCTGACAGATGACAAATAAAATACACACCCCAGTCAGAACTTGCATCTGCAAACTAAGGAGACATGAACAAAAATGGGTAAAGAAAAAAATGCAGGGAAAAAAAATTATAATATATATGTTATAACAGAGCTACTGAAATGGGTCAGTGTTATTTCKTAGCTCCAAGCTGGCTGCTTTATTTTCCTTTCCCTCCGTTGTTGTTTGTTTGTTTGAGGAGATAAGAAAGCAGAGACTGAGGAGAAGAAGGGCTTTGTTGTTTGAAGAAGAGAAATAGTGTAAGACTAGAGATCTGAAGTGCAGCTCTCCTCCCACTCTGTTTGATTTGGAGTTTTGTCGTGGGTTTCTACAAGGAGCTGTGGATTTTTTAGTAATTCCCTGTTATCGTCATTCTTTTGTTTAGCAAATGGGTGTTGAGAAAAGCAAAAAGCTGAAATAAACAAGAAACTTCAATGTAGGTTTGAGCCACAAAAGGTTCAATTAGCCTGTGTCTCTGCGGCAAGCTCATCATCTTAAGTTAGTTTTTAGAAAAAATTTCTAAAATTAACAAAAAAGTTAAAATATGTTGATGGCTGACTCAGCATTATGAAGCAGAAGCTCCTTGGATGTCATCTGAGGGATTCTTTGAAGACAAATCCCTTTGGTAAAGTGAATTAATTCTGTTCCAAGCCCCCTACTGCCCATCCTTCAGAAGGATGGGGTGGTTATTGGATGGCAAATACAGAATTCTGAAATTGGTCACTTTATTTTTAATTATAAAGTGCTAAAGGATGAGACAGTGCTGCTCTTAAAACCAAAATTGCACCAAACAAAAGGAAACCCCAACCCATAGCACAGAGGGTTTTGTTTGAGGTGGTGAGGGAATATTTTGTTTGCCATTTAGGAATCTAAGGATCTTCAGGATCAAAGTCAACTTGCAACAAATGCAGGCGATAATTTTGGAAAATATCACAAGCAGAGCCACTCAAAAATCCTTCCGGGGCTTTTCTCCCCTCCTTGCTTCTGTTTGTTTTGTGCAGCTGAGAGGTTTTATGGCAGTTTTAATTCAAACCCATCACCCAGGTACAGAAGAGGAGTTGAAATCTGGCAGGGGTGGAGAAGAACTGGGAGGCCAGATGGCAGGAAACATAAAACTACAGAAAACAAGCAAAGAGAGAGCTTAAAAGAGATTATGTCTTATGTCCATAAACAAGCTGGCAGAGGGAAGAGTCAGACCTTTAAAAATAGAGTGGTGCTTCTTCAGAGAAGGTGGACATTGCTTAAAAACCTTCATTTTGTGTCTCTTTAAAAGCAGGCATCAAAAGGTATCACTGAATCTGCCTATCTGAAGGTGAATGGATAGCACAAGTTGAAACAAAAATGAGATCATGATGGGGAAGGGGATCCAAAATGAAAGCAGCACAAAATTATGGAATTATTGGTGAAATTTGATAATACTCTGGTGGAGGCAGTGGGTTTAAGGGAAGATGAGGGGTCTGCAATCAGCAGGTGAGGGGAGGAGCATGTTTAGGATATTCCAAGGAACTCTGAACTTCYTATCTTGAGGTCTGTGCTGGGAAGGCTCCAGCACCAAGAGCTGAGGATTCTYCCCAAAGCTCTGAATGCCTGAACATTCAGCAGTGTATTCAGAACTGGGCCAAACCTTTTTAAAATAACCCCCAACCACTGCCAGGTGCTGAGTCCTTTACCTGCRTTACCTGAATGTGGCAAAATTATCCCAGGATTGTGGAATTACCACGTGGCTGATAAATAGAGGAAGGAGTGGAACTTCTTGAGTAGATAAATAATTAGTTTAGGTTTAAAGACAGGGTTGGGTTTTTTTTGAGTGGAAGTGGGTCATGGTGGATGAAATTCAATAGTTCTAGAAGTAATTGTCTCATAAAAACAGAATAGTGGATGGAATTTGGGAGAGAAGATTAATGCTTCTAAAACTGTGTTGGACTGAGAAAAAAGGAGGAATAAGTGGACAGGAGACTGGATTGCAAATGTCAGGGAACTGGGAGGTGGGAACAGGGGAAGGGAATGAATGGTAATTTCACTGCTTACTTTAATTTTACTGCTGTTAAGTGTTCAAGAGACACCTGGAGCTCTGGGGACTCGTCCTTTGGAATTCTGCTGAGCTGGGGAGCAGGGAGAGAGGAGGGAAAACCCAAACACTTTTTSTCAGTGTTTACAGGCTGTAGTTTCCATGGGTTTGGACCATGTGCAAAACACTTTTACTGTGGATATGCACCATGATTTGCCATGTTCCACTTATCTCATCTTTGTAATATCAAAATAATTTGGACTCTGGGTGCTGAGGGTCTCTGGAGGGAAATCAGCCCTTTACAGACACTCTGAAAGTTTCTTTGTGGAGGTGGCCCTGTCCTTCTGCACAAGGTGCTGAGCCTTGTTCTTACCTCTTGAGAAAGAAAATAAATTTTGGGGGAAATGAGCTGGGAATGGGCCACTGGATAATGGAAGATTTGGTTTTGTCTGTTGGTGGGAGAGGATGAGTTTGGGGAAGCTGAGGAAGGAATTGGCACACACAGCAGGTTTTGATTTCATTAACACAAAGGCACCTTGTTCTTTTTTGTGTTCCTGATTTATTCCCTGGAGCACAGGAGAAGGAGGAGGCTGCAGGAGAAATTCCATGGGATTTGTTCTGCTAATGCAGAACAGGGGATGGTTGAGRAATGCTGGCTCAGGAGCTGTAGAACCCCAGGGCAGTCTCACCACTGAAAGCCCAGGGATTTGTTCAGACCTGGGAATTTGTCATAAGAGGAGACATGAGGAAAAGTTAAGCTACGAACAAGCCAGAGGAAGAACAAACAGAGGAAAATGATGCTGCTTTAAAATCCAGACCAAAGAGCCAGGTGGGATTTGTTCTCCYGGTTTTGTAGCCAGGTGGAATATGGTGGCTTTGCCAAATAAAAAAAATCCAGTCCAAGCTGCTGATATGGAAAAATCAGTCCTAATAAAACATTCCATTGAGAGGTGGGAAAAAAATTATCAGCAACTGGTTAAAATGGGAATGTTCCTRTAGAATTCAAGGATGCTGGTGTTAAATACAAATACTGGGCTGATCATTAAGTGCAGAATATAACACTGACTGTGATTTWCTCATCAGAATTGGGATCTGACACATCCAAATGGAATGATAAGAAGATTGTTCTTTTCTCCAAGGCAACATCTCCACTTCCCATAAAAAACTTGAAACCAACCTGATTTGTCAGGTGTAATTCCTGGTGTGCAATGATTTGTCAGGTTTAATTCCTGGTCTAAAACATGGGGGTCAATAATGCAGCATGAAGGAGGTGCAAGATTTAATATTGCAAATATTAAGCAGGATTTAAAAATGATAGAAGGATTATGTAATGTGGAAACAGCAAATTAAACCTCTAGGGAGGAATCAGAAGCCAGGGGGTTAAATCCTGATGAGTTTTAGGAAGTGAAAAGGGGCCTGAGGAGTCAAACAACCAAAACTTTCCAAGTGTTTAGTTTGGAGTTTGGATCAATGTATTACTGAAATGAGGAAAGCTGTGTGTGTATGTGAATTGGCTTGCTGAGGTCCCACAAAATATAATTTTTGGGAGGCAGCAGACCATAAAATTGGAAAATTGATGTTGCAACTTTGTTCGGAGAATGTGAACTTGTGCGAGGAAATTCTGTGATTCTGTGGGGCTGGTTTGGAACAGAGAACTCACAATCTGCGCTTCTGTTATTGAGAGAAAAATCAGAATTCCTTGGGCCAAATCAAGGGAAAAGGATGTCTGCCCTGGATGTACCTGAAGGGCCTTCACAGAATTCCCAGAATCACTRGGTTGGAAGAGACCTTCAAGACCATCRAGTCCAACCCARCCCCAACAGCTCAGYTAAACCCTGGSCCCCAGTGCCACATCCARGCTTTGTTAAACACACCCAGGGATGGGCACTCCAGCACCTCCCCGGGCAGCCATTCCWGAACTTTATCACTATTCCAATGCTCTATCACTCTTCAGTACATAGAACTGCTTTTAATTCCCTTAACTCTCTCTGGACTCTGTTCTTGGCAGCCCCAAAATTCACACAGTGAACCATTCCCTTTGAGAGGGGGGCTTCAAACTTGATTTTCTCGTCAGGATGATCTCCAAGGGGTGCATTCAGCCTTGTTTCAGGACCTGAAAAAGGGGGAAAATGCAATATTTTAATGCAGGCTCCCCTGTGATTCCAAAGGTGGTGTCTGGGAACACCTTGTGAGCTTTAATGTGGCTCTGAGAGCTCCCAGCAGCTCCTGGCGTGATAAATGAGAAGAACACATCAAAGCAGGCAGGTGGGAATGTTTTATTCCCACAAGTTTTCCCTGGCTGGGCAGTCCAACATCCCCAGTGCCAGATGGGTGGAAAATCTCAGTCAATCACACAGGCTGTGCCTTAGCAGATTTGTAAATCTGTTTTTACATTTGGACATTTCCATTAGCATTTTCCTCACATCATTGTCAGGCCGTACCCATCTGGAACTAATTTGAAAATCAGAGGTTAATGGTCACAAAARATGACTTGGACCAATTAACTGGAATATTTATAAGTTCTGTCTCTGTGTGAGCTTCGATTATAAATATTATTTTCACTTATCTGGCACTGGCAATAATAGCAATGTTTTAGCTGTTAAATTATTAGCATAATTTGCATTACAGACACACACACAATCAAAATTTTGGGGAGATTGCTGTTTGTCAAAGGATGCCTATTCTCTAAAGCAGATTCTTTTCAACTTGCAAGGAAAAATACAGATTATTTGAGGCACATCAAAGCTGTTGTAATCTCTGTGTATGGGGATTTACTCTCCTTTAAAGTTCCTGCRCTGGAACTCCCTGACTTTGTTGGCATCTCTGACTATTTGGATGTTTATAATAACAAAAACCATGAATCATTTGCTCTTTTTTCAAGTTTCATTTGCAGGATCTGAAGCAGCAAATTAATTGGATGTAGGGATTGGTTTAAGAGTCAATGTCACGGTGACAACTGGCAATTTGTAAAACTTTCCCAAGTGCCCTCTTGCTTATAGTTGGGAAGTTTTCCCTGCTCTGTCATGAGAAAGGAATTGAGAAGGATGGAGGAGGAAATCCTCTCTCCTGTTTTCACCACCTGCTCTGCTTGACCCAAATTTGCTTTTCTGCTGTCATGGGTGGAACCACACATGTGGAATTTTGTGGTTTTCCCTGTTCAGGCTGTGTAGGGAAGGAGGGGTTGGTTCATCACTGAGCCTCTTAGGATGTTGTTCTCCAGGAGACAGGGGTTTGACTGGACTCTCTCACATTTTGTAGCTGCTAAAATGTGGAAAACAAAATGCCTCAGCTCTGGGCTGATTTCTGTGATTAATRAAAAATAAGATTTTAGGGTGTTTACTGAAGCAGTAAATTAAAGAAATTTTAATAAATGGGTTATTATGATACTTGGAGGGGARCTCAAGCCCAGGAAAAACCCTGCAAATGCATGTTGGTATTTTCACTTCACCTGGTTGGCGAAACACTGCAGCAATCCTTTTGTATTCCTACGACAAAAAGAACATTTAATTGTGTTGAAAGAGGAAAATATCCTATGGATGTGTTGCTTTTCATTCTCTTAGAGTGAAAACAAGATGTATCCTACTGGAAGAACGGGAATCTTCAGTTTTAAACCAGATCTTTGGGATGTGAAGAGGCTGTCCAGTGTTTGGGAAGTGCAGAAGGTTCATTTTATTCCAACTTATCCCAGTTTAAGGTCCTTCTGCTGCCTTTTTCTTTGCACTGATGACTGCCAAGATGCATTAATGTAATTATCACAGATTCTTGRGATTGTTTAGGTTGGAAAAGACCCTTAAGATTGAGTCCAACCAAAACCCAACCTTGCCAAGTGCAGCACTAAACCACATCCCTCTGTGCCACATCTAAGTGAGGCTATGAATGATTAAATATTGTCATAACTTCTGATAAAGAGTTGCAAAAGTTTTGCATTTCTRACCAAATTAGGAACATCTCTGGTTTGTTTGTTTGGTTTTTTTTTTGGTAGTATCAGTGTTTAGAAAGGRTTTTTGGGTCTCACTTTATTGTTATGATGCATTATCAAAATTGACACTTATGAGTTACTAAAATGTTGAAATCCACAGAGCAGACAGAGACAGGTTCCCCAGTAACAAGGAAAAGCTGAATATTTTGTGTGAGACACAAGCACCAGGGTGGATTTTTACAGTTCTTGTCATGTAAAGCACTGGTTGGGTCAACAATGGAAAATTTCCRTTGACTGTGTGGGAGACATGATCAAAAATGAGGAATTACAAACTTCTTTTTTTTAAAAATTTCTAGATA
>JACDOX010000266.1:556091-571676 GCA_014549065.1 Cardinalis cardinalis
CACAGCTTCTCTGGGAATTCTATTCCAGGGCCAACCTCACACTCCCAGGGGACAGTTCCTTCTCAATCTCCCATCCCAGCCTGTCAGTTTGAAGCCATTCCCCCTTGTYCTTGTCATGTTGTTCCATCATTCCCTTAACAGGGATGTTCAACAGTGCCAGGCTGCACCAGGGAGAGATTTCATCTTCCTAAATGACAGCCAGCCTTGCTGTGTGACAGTGTGGGCATGTGACAGCCCAACCCCAGTGTCCCCAGCATCCTCCCTTTGTGCCCTGGGACTCTTCCCCTCTCTAACAACTCTTCTGTGGTGTTTCAGGAGCCTTGCAGAGCTGCTTTAAGTGGAGGGTTTGTTTGCCTGCTGTTGATTTTTGTTGCTGCTTTTAAGCTTTAAGAACTGGTTTGATACTTGTGGTTTGGGTTTTGTTGGGGTTTTTTTTGGAATGCCTGTGAAGTTGAAGGGCATTTTGCCAAGCCTAATGAAATTTAGTTTAAAATAGGAAAAAAATATATCTGGAATAGGACTTGGGCCTTCAGTGTGTTCTGTCTCAAAGGTGTAAAAGCATCCATGCCTTTTGCAGTTTTTTATAACAAAAAATCACTTTTTATATGGATAAAAAGTGATTCTCATGACAGGGCACCAGGCCAGGTTTCCCAGAGCAGCTGTGGCTGCCCCAGAATCCCTGGAAATGCCCAAGGCCAGGTTGGACAGTGGGGCTTGGAGCACCTGGGACAGTGGAAGGTGTCCTTGCCCCGTTAAAAAACAATCTTTAATGTCCCTTCCAACCCAAATCATTGTGTGATTCTGTGCATCTTTTGAATATAAACTGGGACAGATATGCTCAGTGGGAAGTCTGGGCTCAATTCCTATTATTTCAAAATCCTCATGTTCAGATTTTTTTTCCTTTTCCGTTTTGCTTTTTTTCCCTTTCTTCCCAGACAGTAAATTCCTCATGTCAGCAGGCCCTTGCCCGCTTTGTCCCTGGGTGACCTGCACCCCTTGGTGTGCCATCAGGCTGTTTGGCCTCTAATTAGGCAGCTCCAGTAATGAAGTTAGTGAGCACGACAGAGGCTTGGGTGCAGCTTGTGAAGTGCCAATCATTGCACAGACTGACATATTATGGCATTTCTTTCAAGGCTGGAGACAGATGATCTGAGACGTTGGTTGCAGAATGATTTTTCCCTCCTCCTACCCTGTACAGCTAAAGCCCAGAAATTTCTAAATTAGGCTGTGGCTGTTTGATGTGAGGTGCCAGTGAGTTTTCTCCCAGGTTAATTCCATATTCTTTAGCACAGCCATTATTTTCATGGAATTATGGAATATCCTCAGTTGGAAGGGGATCATCCAGTGCAGCTCCTGGCTCTGCACAGACGCCCCAACAGTGCCACCCTGGGCATCCCTGGGAGTGTTGTCCAAACTCTCCTGGAGCTCTGGCAGCCTCGGGGCTGGGACCATTCCCTGGGGACCCTGTTCTGTTCCCTGGCGAGCCTTTCCTTCCCCTGGCAGTCAGTTTTAGCAGACAATATTTGTCATACTCAGCTCAATGTCCCTCATGACGTTGCCTTTGTTTTCCCAGCCCTGAGGTGAGGGCGCTGTGTGTTAATAGTAAAGTTTTAATCCCCTGTGTCGCTCCAGCTTTGTTAAACCCAGTGTATTTATACTTGTCACCCATCCCCACGTGATTTATGTGTCACCCAGGGAATGGGCTGGTGTGTCATGGCTCTGCTCTGATTAGATCATGAATTCCACCAGGCTGGCACTGGTCTTGGACAGGATGCTCAGAAAATAATGCAGAAGAGCCTTGATAAGGCAATAAGAAATATGACTTCTGCTTGTCTCCAGCACAGCAGCTGCTGGAATTTAAAGCTCCGTGGGCCACGGAGCTGTAGCTGTGCAAATGTGACCCACAGACAGCAGGAATCATCCAAATCCTGGGGAAAAGCCCATGTGCAGCTCCAGGAGGGTTTGKAAAACACTCCCAGGGATGCCCAGGGTGGCATTTTTGGGGTGTCTGTGCAGGGACAGGGGCTGGGCTGGATGACCCCTGTGGGTCCCCTTCCAACTCAGGATATTCTGGGATTCCATGAWMATATTGGCTGTGTTAAAGAATATGGAATAACCTGGAATCTCAGASTGGGGACAGTGCTCCAGGGGGAGTTTGCTGCCTTTCACTGCAGCACAGTTCCTGTGGCCCTGCAAAGGCATTTAGGATTAATCTGCTGGTAATGCTCCAGAAACAAGGGGATTATTGCTCCAGCTGAAAGAATTGGAGTGAAAGGCTCTTTTCTATTGCAGGCCTGAGTTAAACAAAAAGAAAGGGAATATTAGTGATGTGTTTTATTTAGCTGTGCTTTAAATGAGTTGCATTCTTCAGTCACTTCAGGACTCAGAATATCTTTTATATATATATATTTATTATATATATATTTATATATTTATTTATATATAAAATATATTTATATAGAAAAATATATTGAAATATATTTGTATACATGTACTTTATATATATTTATTATATATTTATATATTTGATATATATTTATATATTTATTTCTGTATTTATTTATATGTTTATTTATATATGCAAATATATATAATATGTTAATTATATATATATATATGACTACCTTTGAAATTAGCACAGTATTTCCTCTCCTAATATTAAATGTAAATGTGCTGTTTGGCTSAGTTGGAACTTTTACTTAGTTCATRYAGTCTCAAAATGTGATTTAGAATATTGGTGTCAACAACCTTTCTGATCTATGTAAAGTTTTTTTCRTTTGTTTTTGTTAAGAGGCTTAACTGCTGGCAAGTTTAAGGTATGAACTTCTGAAGGAATGTTTTATGTTCTGAAAGAACATAAAAAGGATGATTTTAAAGGCCACAAGGGATTTAAAAAGTTGGTTTTCTCCAGAATTATGGTAGCCCAATTTCTGAAGTAATTTCCCATGAGGTTGCTTAGAAAGCAAAAGGAACTTAATCTTCATTACAGCCAATGATAAATGCACAATCCTCTCTGCCATCTCCCTGGAACTGTAGAGAAGGAAAAGGTGGGTGCTGAAATGTGGGGTTGGCAGGCAGCAGCTCCTGAAGCTCTTCCACATTCATTGCTTGCTCTTCTCARGATCTTCTCCAGGCACAAGCAGAGGGGTTCAGATCCAAGCAGGAAATGATACCGTGCTCAGAATCTGAGCCAGGCTTCTGAATCCCTGGCTGAGCTGGAGATCCTCAGGTTTCCCTGGCCCCAGTCCTGTTCTGGCCTGAACGTGCTGACACAGGCACTGCACAGAATTCCAGGAGGGATGGAGGGCAGTGTGGGCTCTGGGGAGGGATCTTTGGCTGGTGCTGGGTTCCACCTGCTGGGGCTGGGCTGGCAGCACAGACTCATTTATTGTGTGATTTTGGACTCATGACTGGCTCATTTGTGACCCTGGGCACGATGGGGGCTCTCCTGCCTGGAGCCTTTGGGCACAGATGAAGTTCAAGGTGGGGATTCAGCTGCAGAGGAAAGGTTTCACTTTTTCCAATCCAGTCAGCTGTTCCCTCTCACCTGGATTATTGCACACATCACAGATGCTGAGGCTCCTGTTGTTCTCAGGTATTTTCCATGTGCACTTTATCCTCCGTGGTGCTCCCTGAGAGGCTCTCAGCTGAGAGGAATTGATGCTAAAGCTTATACTTCTCCTAAAAGTCAGGGAGGCCTTTTGCTCCAGGCCAGAGATCAGAGAAAACCAACAGTGAATCAAAGCTTGACAGGTGAGAAGAAATAATTTCCCATTCTCCACATCTGCAGGAATTCTCTGTAGAAGTGAATTCACTGAATGCCATCAGTCAGACTTTGTTTCTTCAAAAGCCTTGTTCAGAGCCTGCACAATGCTGTTCCAAAKCTTCTTCTTCCCACTTGCCCGTCAGCTATGTTAATTTATTATTATTTACCATAATGTAATTCTAACTCCAATTAACTCATAATTAATAAGCACTTGACATTTTCAGACTACTTCAGAATTAATCCTCTCAACGCGCCTCTAAGTAGTTGTTGTTGGTAAAGATGAGAGGACCAATTTTCAGATTATTCCTCTTTATTGCAATTAGATCTATCACAAGGGGGAGAAAGAAGAACGTGCAGGGAGTGAAATCYGACCTCAGAAATTGAAGTGGGAACTGAAGTGGTTTGGGGGTGTGGATGAACCTGGAGCAGGGAGAGTTCGGGATGGGACGTGGCGGGGGGAATTCCATGGAGCTGTCTGAGGTGTGCAGGACTCATGGTTTGGGGTCTCCAAACCCCCTGGCTGGGAGAGGGCACTGTTGGCACTTTCCCTTGGGCTTGGTTGAAGACATTTCAGTGGGACCTTCCTCCCTGTGAGAGCCCAAGTGCAGGGGGCCCTGGCTTTGGCGGGGAGCAGCCCAGAAAGCTGCTGKGAGCATCCCCAGGCACCCCACACCATCCCAGAGCACCCCACAGGACCATTCTGTGCTGCAGGAATGCCAGGGTGGTGGCACAAGGGCTCCATGGCTGGCATCATCCATGCCCCGGGCTGAGGCTAAACTGCACACCCTGGGCTGACCCAAATTTTCAGGGTTGGGATGCCAGCTGTGTCACTCTGTGTTGGTTGGGCTGAATGAATAACTAACTTAATAACTGACTGCTTGTGGCTCCTAATGTGGATGTTTTAAATGTAATTATATAATATTGGATAAGAAGGTGAAGAATAAGGACTGGCTTCTGCCCTAAAGCTTCRTCTTGCTCTATATCTATTACTACATTCTAAAACCCTAAACTCTTGAGTTTCCCAGCCTGTGATRTTACACATYTCTATTCAAGCCCSACACCCACAATCCCAGTTCTGTCATTCCGTTTTGGATCCTTCTCAGGTCAATGGAGTGTTCTCCTGGGGGTCAGTGCCTGGCAGTGATAGTGGAGCCCTGGAAAAAGTTAAAGATAGAATCTAAAATGTTAAGCTTTGTGTTTTCCCAGATCAACTGYGCCTGCGTAAGCAGTAGGATAAATGATATAATTGTAAGATGTGATGATTGTTTAGTAATTAAATGTAATTATTATATAACCATAAGAAGAATCATGAGAAACTATGTTGGAAATTCAAAGGGGGCTATGTTTAGCTGAAATCTATGTATACAWTAGAACAATAKAAGTTTAATAATTAAYATGRAAGTTATATAAYRATAGAGTATAAAACACGCTCATCTSGAATGTATGGTCGGAATTAGATTTGGGTGGAAACACCCCAATTCCCAGAGCTCTTAMTAMAAAGCACCACATGTAATTGCTTGCGTGATTACRYGTTTCTGAACRCTAACAGCAGCACAGAAAGTCTGAAATTCTCCGTGACCAGGGTTCCACCAGGTCAGAGCCTGAGGTGGCCGAACCCCTGCAGGGGAGGTCCCTCCCTGTCCCAGCCCAAGGACAGATCTCCTCGGGGTCTGGAGCATTCCCAGCTCCTGCAGGACAGGCTGCAGCTCAGTTCCTTTCCCACCTTGCTGGAATCCTCCTTGCTGCTCTCCTTCTGCCCTTTGTTATTATTCCCCAAAATTCCTTGATCAGGCACAAACACTGTCTTAGGGAGATGGGAGAGTTGGGGGAAGGTACTGGCAAGAACTGGATTTTATTTTTTTTTAATGTGTATTTGAGATACATCCATCACTTTTGGGCTTTGCTGTCTCTGGTTTCTAATTCCTGGTGGTTTTAGGTCCCTCCAAGGCAGAGAGGGTGCCCAGCTCTCCTGTCAGGGTGAGTGGCACACCCAAAGCCCTCTGCTGCTCCTTCAATCCCTATATTCCCTTCTTTCCCACCATGAAACATCCTGGAAATACATATTTTTCTCATGTCTGTGAAGGAAAGACCAAGCCACACAAATCATTGCATATTTTAACTGAAGTGGGTAATTTTCCAATTTTTTTGGTCAGCCTGCAATTGACAAATCAGTTTTTCACAGAGCCTTAACTTGAGAGACCAATTCATCACTTGGACATAATAGGAGGAAAAAAAAAATCCTTCTAATAAATCAATTTTAACGGGTCAAAACTGTAATCCTTTCACTTTTCCATTCCCTGGAGATACCCAGTGCAGCTGCTGTTTAAAAAACAAACAAGCAGCTCGCTATTGACTTCAGTCAGGACTAGATAAGACACAATCTATGCATGAGCAAGAGAAATCTTGCAGGAGATGTAGAATATAAGGGAAGTAGATTATCAGCCATGCAGAGTTATTTCTCCCTTTAAATAAAAACAGATTAGCATGCCAGCTTCCAAATCAATAACTGGAGTTTTAACTTTCTCCCAAAGTTCACTCAGAAAACCTTTCAAGGATTTTTTTTTGCTGTTGTGCCAAGATAAAATGTGAAAGCACCAGCATTTGGTTTCTGGAAAAACAGGGCTTTTATCTTTATTTTGTAGGGCTTAAAGCATTTGCATCCTTCAGAATAATAGATGCTTAATTTATGAATTTTACCTGAAATCCATCGATTTCATAGAGGGTTTGATGTAATTCTTTCACATGAAGAACCCCAAATACTTGGGGTTAAATCATCTTCAAAAATTACCCTCTTCTCAATTAATACTCAATTAAATTGTTCCAAGCTTTAATAACAAATCCACTAAATTTGGAATGCACATGTTTGTAGCAGCACCTAAAGCTGAGTTTAATGCCTGGTCAGTTATTGCTTCAGGCACTTTGGATGTGGAGAGCTTCAATTAAAAAAAAAAAAATAATACCAAACTGTGTTAACAARAGAAAGTTAAAAAAACTTCTTGGTGGAGCCCTAAAATAGGAGTTCTTTTATTGGAACTGAGTCTCTCATTGCTGATTTATCTTATTACATTAAGTGACTTAAAAACAACAGCAAGAACAACATCAGCAAAAAAACAACACCAACAAAAACCCAGCTCACAAAAAGACCCAAACAAAAAAGCAAAAAGAAAGTTMACGATTTATTTTCAGAGTTTCACTTCCTAGGTAGGGCTAGATCTGCACTTTTTAAAACTCCAGATGAGTAACGAGCTGAAGGTCTAAGTGCAAGCTGCTGGAAAAGTAAATAAATTAAACAAGCCCAAGTTCTTTAATTGTTGAATCTTCTCCTTTTTTTTCTTTCCTTGGTTCACTAAATCACTTTTTTATGGCTGGTAAAGATGCAGAACTTTATATCCTGTCCCAAAAATGTAAAAGCAGGAGTGAAATTTCCTTTGGTCCTTTTCCTTCTCTTCATAGTCAGTTGATCTGATGAAATCATTTGAAATACTGATTGGTTAGAACCCTCAGCCTATCYTAGGAAAACCAAATTAATAGTGGGATGGCAAGAAGTAAAATAATGGAGATGGCATCGATTTCTTGAGTAATGTAATCCTTGCATCACTCTGTTTTGGTCCCAAGRAACTGTTTCAAAAGAGGAGAGTGTGCAAAAAGCCCACCCTCAGAGCCCTTGGGGTGGGACACAGAAATAATTCCATGSATCCCTGGGGAATGGGGGAGGAATTAGCTCAGATTTCTCAGGGCTGCTCCTGAATTTCCTGAGAAGGTCACATTGGGAACTTCCATAAAAATTTCAAGCCTCTCTGTAACTTTTCCATGTTTAATTCATCTTTGGTCTCTTGCATTTCTTTTCTTTATGCCGGGTCCTAAACCTTTCAACTGATATTATAAAATCTGGGCTGAAATGAGTGTTCTGAGGTGGGAGCCAATGGGRGCTTGTTGCTGAGATTTGGAAAGATCAGCATTTAATAGTTGTGCCTATTACCAGCTTTGATGTGGGCACCAGAAAAATAAAGCTGTCTTTCTCAGTGGACATTAAGTTCAGCTTAATGCAACACAGCAGGACTCTTAAAATCACAATGTTGGGCACAAGAGGTCAGGGAAAAACTTTCAAAAAAAATTCTGAGCTCATTCACACGCCCTGTAAAACACTGGAGAATTCCAGGGTATTTACAGCTGCCAATTTCTGCTCACTTGAAGCCAGGGGGATGTGTCCAGTGCACTGGAATGAACCTGTATTTTTTAGATATTAGATGTGTAAAATAAGCCAGTGACTCAGAGAAATACTGGTATTGCTTACCCAGCTGAGCTTGCTTGATTTCCTACTTCCCATATGATGTGTTCCCAAAAGTTCTGTTTTACCAGGCTGGAGAGGCTTTGAAATATGCAGATATCTGTAGTTTTTCCTGCAGATTTGGATGTGCCTATAGGTGCTTAGTCACAAGCAAGTCCAAGACTAATTGTCTTTTCTAAAAATAAGGGAATCTACACCAGAAGGGGAGGCTCAAAGGGCTTGTTAAAACCCTTGCAAGCTGAAGCAGAAGTTTCCCTAAAAGGAGCCCTATTCAGCACTTACTTGATGGGTGCCTGGGTAAACAGAACATTTGTGCTACCCAGGCGTTCTGAATCTCGGTTATTTTTTGCTTTTGCTCATTTCAGACAGATCTGCAGAGCTGCACTTCACCATTTCCAGGCTGTTCATGCTGTGCAGTCCTTGCCAGGGACRTGCTCAGTGACAGCTCTGGTGACAGGGTGACAGCAAAGCTGAGCAGCACTTTCATTGTCTGGAGGCTCAGGTGCTGCTCAAACACAGATCTCAAACGGTGGCAGCCCCACATCGAGCTCTTTGCTGATAATAAAGTCATGGTACTTTCCAGAACAGCACAGGAGGGGAAATCCATTTCATAATGAGCTTGGAGTGTCCATGAAAGAAAGCATCGAACAAAATTAGGGACAGCAGGCTCTTAAGAAGGGGGGGAATGTACTCAGCTTAAATTGGGAAAACACAGCAGAAGTGCTTGGCAAAATGCAGTAAAAGGTTTTGTGATGGTGAGAGAGATGTAAWAACCTCAGTGTTGTCCCTGCAGCAAGAAGAGAGGAAAAGCAACATCACTTGGTTCACTGGGACTGTTGGGGCCACGTAATATCACCAAAAGCAGGAGATCCTAATCCYAAAGGTGCTTCTGAGCCAGAGAGAAGAGAGTTCTGTTTGTGTTGCTCTGGACAAAGAGTTGCTATTAAGTAAAGTGATTCGAACTGGAATAGTGTAGGGTTAGGTGGGATATTTGGAAAAATTCCTGGCTGTGAGTGTGGCGAGGCCCTGGAATAGAATTCCCASGGCAGCTGTGGCTGCCCCTGTAGCCCTGGCAGTGTCCCAGGCCAGGCTGGACAGGGCTGGGAGCACCCYGGGGCAGTGGGGGTTGGAATTACAACTTCCAYGTCCCAACCCAACCCATTCCACGAATTAGGGCAGTGAGCAGTCGTGGTGCACAGCTGCTGTGCAGGGAGAACGTGAGCCAGAGAGCCCAAGGTCAGGGTGGTGAGCAGAGTGAATTTCAGYGGCTGGCGTGGTGACCCTGGGCTCACTGCAGTGTCCTGGGACTCTGCAGCTCTCAGTGGGACTGGGGTCATGGAGATGAATCCTCGTGGAAATCAAGCTGCAGATGGAATATTTCAGCTCTTGGAGATGTTTCATGTGCCCTGAGCAAGGAGGTGGAGCAGGTGATGGTGGCTGTTCCTACAGAGCTCCTTGGGCATATACACCAAGCTGCTTTCTCAGGGCGGCTGTTTCCCTGGAAAAAACTGCCTAAAGCAGGAAGATTTGTCTTCATTTTCCCACTCCAGAGAGTTTCTGTTGCCTGTTCCCAGGTCAGCACTTCCCTTGCAGTCTGTCATCCTCTGTGGCTGCCGGTGACTGTAGGGTGTGCTCAGTTTAAAAAGAGCTTTTTGGCTTTTTGCTGGCTCTGTGGGCCCTGCTCTGGTRCTCCTCCACAGGGAGAGGAATTCCTCCACAAGGATTGTGGGCTGTAGATTCTAAGGAGAACACCTGGGAGGTTGTTCAGGAAATTCTTTGTTCATAAAATTATGGAATGGTTTGGTTTGGTTTGGTTTGGAGGGGACATCCATGACCATCTCGTTCCACTCTCCACCTTCCTCTGGACCAGGTCCCATCCAGCCTGGCCTCCAACACTTCCAGGGAGTTTTCCTCAAAMAATTTCTTACCTTTTTAAACTTGGCATTGTGGATTTTACCGTGACTGTGTTGAAATTGCAGTGGGTTAAGGTGTAAAGACCCCACATGAGCAGTGGGTTTGTGGCTTCCAGTGGGTTTTCATCACCAGATGGAAAAAAAATGAACCCGTTTTTGTGTCTCTTYTGGAAGCTCCTGCTGCCCCACTTTGTGGGACATGGGAATGTTCAGGTTGCTCTGGAGCTGGGCTGGAATTTGAGGCTGCACAGGAGGTGATGAACTGAACAATCCCTGGAGCTAAATATGCTGAGCAATTTCAGTTGCAAAGATTGAGGGAATCTCCGAGAATTCCCTTGCCCCTGGAACAACCTATTGGTCCCTCATATCGTGGAGAAAGAGTTGGCAATTCAAACKAAAATGTACTCTCAAAAGAAATAATTAAAAATATTATTTGTGTATGCTAATCCATTGAACAGGAGGATGGGTGTAAGTTCTACTCAGCTCATAATTACTGTGTGTTGTGCAAAAATGAGCACAATTATCTAATGAGTAGAAATACAAGCTCAGATGACTTGCTAGGGTATGCTTTGTGGTATTTCAGTGTTGCAGAGTGTTTGGGATTTKAGAATTCATGTGATTAATGCACAGGGAGGTGGTACAGACATATGGATTCATGACAACTGACAGTAAATAATGCAAAGTAAARCCTGAAATGTAAAATAATTCCATTTTTGTTGTAATGCAGTTAAGCAGCCTTTAGTGCCAGGCTTAACTCCTCCCCTTTAATCCTCAGAGAAGCTGTAAAAGAGTTTTGCTAAAACCAGAGCCTGGCTCTGCACATTTCTTGTCAGAGTTTTGCAGGGAAGGCAGTAAATGTTGCTGTGAGCTAAAGGAGACAAAGAGGCTTTGGTTGGTGCAATTAAAGATCAGCTTTGTCATAATCATAAACCAGGATTTCAGGGTCCTGGCCATAGGCAGCTCTGTCTGCATTAATAAATTATGGTCCTGACTGCTATGTTTAATTATTTGCAAAGGTCTTTTATTTTTTCCTCTCTTTAGAGTGATGCTCCCCACTCTGATACTGGTGGGGCCAAAGAAAACAATCCCAATTTCAGCTTGTCYAGAGGTTTAAATATATCAAAGCACACCCTAATGAGTTTTGTGTTTAAAATTTTATTTTATCCAAATGTAACATTTCAGGACTGTGCCCTTTGGCTCCTGCTCCTGCGGAAAGTGCTGGGCTGGGAGCASAGGCAGGGGCAGCTTCTGTGCTCCCATTTTGTCTGCTTGGCACAGAAAAGTCATTACAGGAGAGCTTCCAGAACTCGGAGTTAAAAGTTCACCCCCAAAGTTGTTCATCAGGAGCAAGAAGCGGCTCCTGAGCTCTCTCAGGGAGAGTTATGGGGCAAGGAATCATGCAGGTGTCACAGAGGGAAGTTCCAGTGCCCAGTGTGCCTGAGAGGCCCCTGGTTAACAGGAATTTTAAGGGATCCAGCCTAAAAAAAACTTTCTCAAACCGCAAGATATTTTCATCCAATATTTGGGAATATAAATTGTTAATTGGAGCCAAACTGCTCCAATTAGTTTGATACTGCTCTAGTGAAAATAGAAATCCAGATGTTTGGGAATGGGATGAAGAGATGAGATGAGAATCTGAGATTCCTTCCTGAATTATTGAGGATATTGACAGGAGGAAGGAACTGCTCAGTGGTTTCCCCTACGTTCATAACGCAAGGTGAGCAGTAAATACAATTTCTTAACTCAGCCCCTTGATTTATGGCTTCATTAATGAAATGGATGGAACTTCTTTCATTCATTACTTATTCAAATAGTTTGCAGAAAATATATGTTTTAAATCAAATGCAGTGGAATTTCTAATGAAGCCTCCAAAGGCACATGGAGTGAATATTCAAAGAAATGTCTATATATACTGATTCCAGAATAGTTAATATACTGGCAAGGGAAAAAAAAATTCATCTTGGCTCAGTCATACAGTGCAAGATTTCTAATTCCCTGATGTGATGGATGGAACTAGTGTTCAATTGCCAAAATAAAAACTAAAATATGAAGTATTAAATATATGGAGTTGTTTTCTGTGGGTGGTACAGTCAGCAAGAGAACTCCCAGCATCATGGGAARTGTCTGGATTAACAAATCCTGACARGGAGATCCATGGAGCATGCACAGGATTTGTGGTTTGGTTYAGTTTGGGTGCTTTAATTATARTTTTTATTTATTTATTTAAATTGGGCACAGGAGGAGCAAGCAGCACCCCTGTGATCCATCCACTGATCTTGGGTGCTCTTTCTCTAAAAGGTCTCCTGCAGCTGGAATAGAGCTGGACCAGAAAATAAAACATYCCACACCTACAAAATGAGGAATTTAGAGTTTGAGGTTGTGGTGGTGCCCTCAAGGAAGGAACTGTGTGGGGAAACGGGCCCCACATGTGCCTGGATTGGGTTGGACAGGGCTGGGAGCAGCCTGTGCCAGGGGAAGGATGAACCTTTTGAAGGTCCCTTCTCGCCCTGATTGTTTAAGATATTTTCTAAGCCTCCTGATGTTTACATTCTTGTAATGAACTTTCTCACACACTTTCTGTAAATAACTGACTGTTTTGCATTATTTTATGGAGGAGGAGAAATTTGATGGACTGTTGGTTTGTCCAGTGTCACGGGAGAGGTGGCACTGTCACCCTCCAATCCACTGTCACTTTTGGGAAATCTATAAATGTTGGAGTCAGAAAATAAATTTCCCTTTTTTTTTCACCTTGAGAGCAGCAGTGTGTGCATTTGTGTTGTTTCGTGTCCTATAGTGACAGTCCCTGCCAGCACAAACCAGTCTGGGATTCCAGGAGAGCTCATCCACCCAGCATTTTCCCAGCATACCTGGGGTGGGAATAAGGGAGGGAGTGCAGAGCAAGTGGGGAATTCCTCTTCTCCATGGGAGGAAGGTTTCTGTGGCTGGAATAAGGGAGGGAGTGCAGAGCAGGTGGGGAATTCCTCTTCTCCATGGGGGGAAGGTTTCTGTGGCTGGAATCCTGATCTGTCCTTGTGCAGTGGGCAGTGGGAAGGAGAGGGAGCAGGATGGTGAAGCTGAGCTTTCCTGGGAGTAAATCCAGATCCTGGGCAGCTCCTGAAGCAGCTCAACGTGTCTTTCCATGTTTCCAGTGTTTCCGTGCCAAGAACTTCCAAAGCTGTCCTCTGCTTATGTGGAAGAATATTAAAGGAATATTTGATATTGTTGGCATTTTCCTTGGGCTTCCTCYTCCCAGCAGAGCTGAGCTCAGTGTGCCCACAGGTACACAATCCCTGCTTTCTGCACGTGGGAACCTTGCTAGGCTGAGCTTGGGAAGGAGCTTGGAATTGTCCCCTGGTGTGAGATGAGCTGGGGTTGTGCTCTCAGTCATTGGGCAGTGCTCTCCCGAAATTGTCCTCGGAGTTGTGTTTGTGTGTGTAACCACCTGCTWGCACTAATTAACAAAAAGTTAGGGATGAAATTCCCAACAGAAATTAGTGTCAGAACCAGTTGATAGAAATAATTTCACCTTCTGCTTGATCCCATTTCTGTGTTATTAAAAATCCCATTTCTGTGCTATTAAAAATCTATACAGTTCAATTTTGAAAATTTTTGGCATTGGTTATTTTCGTGCTGGCTGGAGCTCTGTTCTGACACACTGACAATGAAAATATTTTTGAGTGGAGCAGCTAAACTGACTTTTCACCTGGAGAGGGAACTTCAAACAGGCCGAAATTCTATTTTTTAATTACACTTTAACTACTGAAAGTGGATTTTCTTTGGTCAGACATTAAAGGAGCAACTTTATGATATTGTCAGCTGTGCTTGAATATAAAATGGAGCCTCTGGATTTTCCTGGTGAGGAAGGAATTCACAGTTGTTTTGCACTGCAGCCCTTAATGAAGGGATGGAGCAATATTTTGGACTCTTTATTATCCCCATTTATGACTTCTAAGGAGAATGCTTTGGTGTTTGGAGTTCCAGCTGGAGCTTGATGCATTTATTGATGTTCTTTTTGTTTGTGCATTGTCACCACTTTGGGTGTAAATCTCAGCCAAGGCATGAAGAGTTCAGTGTCTCAGAGGGGATGGAATTCCATGGATGTGGAGAAGAATTGGGGAGTTTCTTGGGGGTGCAGCTGGGGTGAGAGGYGGTGGGAAAGGTTGGAATTCCATCCCTGAATCCCTTTTGCAGTGCAATCTGCATTTCTCCCACAGTGTAAATACAATTATTTAACCCATGCTCCCCCACCAGAAGAAGGCTGTGTTGGGCTGGGAGGAGGGAACTTCATGGATGTTAAATATSACCAGTAAATGACTATTCATTAGGCCCTGATGAAAAGAAAAACCTAAATTAATATCCAGATCATGGCACCATGAAGTTTGGAAAAAGCCAYGGAGTCCCAGAGGCGCCAAGGCCAGCACTGAACCCTCAGTGCCACTTCCATGGGATTTTTGTTGGGATCCACACGTTTTCCATGGAGCTGAAGGTCCCACTCATGGTTTGTAGGTTTGAGTCTGCCCCAGCTGGGGTTCAGGACCTCTGGGTGCTTTGGAGGAACAGAGATGGAAACCCCTATATCCACGAGGGCAGTGTGGGGAGGCAGAAGGGATTTTCCATTGCCTGTAATGAGGCCCAGGTTTTTAATTCAGTGCAGATCACARTAATTCCTTCATTCCATAGAAACCCACAGTCAGATTCCTTTTGAATTCCTGAGACTTTAATATATGAACCAATAAGAAGCACACTGAGATAACAAGAGCTTCCAGAAAGAAGCACTGTGACCCATTTTAAAAACCTTTGTTGATTTTTGAAGCATTTTAATTAGTGAGACACAATACAGTAGGATAGTTTTAATCTTTGTTTTTTTGGTAACTGCTAAATTGTCCTCTGGAAACTATTTCCGTTTAAATGGCAGAGCTCTTTAAGGATGATTACTTTATTCATCTTCAGTCTGGGAGGGCCAGGCACTGAGTGAGAAATTAAAATTGAAGGGGGTGTTGTAGATAGGCTGGTCCCAGTCCTCCTGCACATGCCAGCAGCAGCCAAATCAATTTCCAAACTTTGATTTGTTTGTTAAAATTATTTTGACAGATGGCATGTGCAGGGGCAATTTCAAACCTGACTTTTATGGTGTGTTTATGATTCCTTGTAAATAATTGCATAGTTTCTTCTGAAGAAATAACATCTTAAAAGATGATTACATCTGAGGCTGTTCTGCTTAGCTCAGTCTAGCACAAATCACAGAGGCTCTCCATTAAAGCGAGTCCTGCTCATTGTGTTTTATTGTGCAGCAGCATTGCTTGGAATGATTGTTTCCTTTTGTGCTGTGGCAGGGTGGGGGCTGCAATCTGTGTTCTCAACACCTGCCAGACTTCGGGCACCAGCATTCTGCTTTCCCTTTTTCTTTCCCTTTTCCTCCTCCTTTTCCCTTTCTGTTTGCCCCTTCCCCTTCTCCTTGCTGCTTTCCTCTCCCCTTTTCCTCTTTCTCTCCCCTTTTCCTYTCCCCTTTTCCTCTCCCCTTTTCCTCTCCCCTTCCCTTTTACCCCTTTTCTCCCCCTTCCTTTTCCCTTCCTTTTCCCTTCCTTTTCCCTTCCTTTTCCCTTCCTTTTCCCTTCCTT
>JACDOX010000266.1:571816-636870 GCA_014549065.1 Cardinalis cardinalis
TCCCTTCCTTCTCCCTTCCTTCTCCCTTCCTTCTCCCTTCCTTCTCCCTTCCTTCTCCCCTCATTTTCCTGTCCTTTCCACACTCCCCACACTCCCTCTGAAAGGATTGCCCAGTTTGCCTTCCCACTGACTCCAGGGCTTGAATGGGAGGAAATGAGGTTGGAGGGATTCAGGAAATCATCAAATACCTGGAGGGCTTGATGCAAATGGGAGAGAAACCTCTAAATGTCCTCCCAAACGTGACTCAATATCTGAATGTCCTCCCAAAGGTGGCTCCTGGCTCCAAGCACTGCTCGGTGCCAGCTGGASCCCACTGGCAGCAGTTTGTCCTGTGAATGCTTTTTTTTGGCTCCCCACAGAATTTTATTAAATATGAGTTTCATCTGTTGCTTATTATCCAAGCCAAGATAAATCTGTTGGGGTGGAGCTCCATGTCTTTGCTGGCTGTCCCTTGTCTCTTGGTGGGGCAGAGCTGTTCTGAGTGGTGGCAGGAATTTTCTGGAATCACAGGTTGAGGTGGCCGTGACCCTGCAGGGTCTGTGCTCTCACAGGTACCCCTGAACCCAGGGCTGGGAAAGCTTTGAATTGTGGCAATACTTGTGCCTTGATTCCAGCTCTGCCCTGCTCAGCCTCTTCYAATTCCTGACCATTCCCTCCATGAATTTTCCCTGAAATCCAAATTTTCCCTGCTATCCAAACCTCCCCTGGCACAGCTTAGAGCCATTGCCTCTCCTCCTGTCACCTGGCAGATCAGACAATGCAGACATGCCTAAAATGATGGTATCAACATTTAATACATCCCTGACAACTGAACCACATCAGCTGCCCTGGGGCACAGGGGCAAAACAAAATTGCTGCCAGTGCCTTTGTGGGGAGGTGGGAGGAAGCACCAGTGAGGTAAAGGGTGGGCGCAAATTAGGGAATAAAGCAGGTTTTAATCACAGGGCTGTACAGTCCAGCCGTTCCTTGGATTCCTGTTTTATGATCTGCATCTTGTTAAATCCTCTCTCATCGAAGAAGCACTCAAAGCATCACTTCAGGTGATGAGCTGACAATTCCCAAAGGAGACTATTATTTATTATGAGGTGATTAATTTGCATCCACTGCTGGATAGCTTTGGAATTTGTCCCTGCACTGATGAAAACAAACTCTTCTTAATTTGTTTCTCCTAGCACAACTTTTCTCCTTAAAATCTGACTCAGGCCTTGATCACTGATCTGTGAAATCCACAATAATCCCTTTATGACAGCGTTGTCTCTTGAGCTGACCATTTAAAGGCCTAAGGAACTGCAGAGTTCTTCTAATTAACTTGTCTGAGGCAGTGTTTATTCCATTTGTCTTTTTTCTTTCTTCTTTTGCAGTGTCACCATGGCATCTGTTTGTTCTCAGCCTTTCTTCTCCCCTCTAATTATAGGCAGGGGAAGTAAAACCCTAACCTTGCTGGAAATTCGTTAATATTAAAATATTCCCCAGATGAGCCCGTGAATCTCTGTGCTGCAGTTTGTTGGTGCTTTACTCAAGATTTCACCTTTGGAGTGAATGCACATCTGCAGGACAAATTAGTAACTGTTCCTTGCATATTTAAATTTCATTTTCAACTCACAAACCTGAGCAAAATTTCTGCTTTTGTGCTGAGAATTGGCAGGGATGAACTGCTCCAAACTTAGGGTGAAATGAACAAAGAACTTTCAAGAAATTCTACTCTATGTCCTTTCAAGAAAAGCTCAAAGTTACTTTTTACTGTTATCAAAGGAATTATTAAATATACATCTAACACAGTACAAATACAGAGGTCTGGGTTCTAAAAACCAGGAATTAGACAGAAATATCCTCATTTGGGGGACTTCTCAAGATGATTTCCTTGGGACTTTTTTGAGTAATGYGAGATGAAATTTTGACCCTTTGCTACAGGTCTGTCAGCTTTTCTTCTGATTAAAAAATACAAGTTTAATCAGAAAAGATACAAACAAAATAACCCAACTGAAATTACATTCTGAATTATTTAGGAGGGCACAGGAGATGAAAGCTGCTCAGGAGTTTCCAGGTTGGAGATAATGCATGATGATCGATAAATGAACACTGTCCTCCCTAACCCCAAATATATTTGGCATCCATTATTAAAGAGGCATAAAATTGTCTGATTCCATTATTAATGCAGGGCTCTGCTGGAGCTGAGGAGGTCACACAGGAAGAACTTGGACTTGGATTCAGAGTTTTTATTTTTAATTATTTTAAAGGATTGTAGAAGAGTGGGTTTCACTCCTCACCTCCCCTTCAAACTTTGTGTCTTGGTTAAATCCTTTKTAGTCTTTGGAGAGAAATGTGAGTTGGAGGGGTACAGCTCTTAAATTTGGGGGTGCTTGGGGTCTGTGCCTTCAATACATAATCCCAAAAAACACAAAGCCAAAGATGAAACAGAAGTGTTGATGGTACATTTACATTGTTTTTGCCTTGTACATCACAATTCCTAAATTCCCAAGCTTTTCCATAGCAGCAGCTCTGCCTTAATTTCTGTAGGATTTTTCTTTCTGAACCACTCTGATCTTTCCCTTCCATATCTGCTCTCATCTCCTCTTCCCACATGCTGCAAACGGGAGCAAGTCCTGCTGATAATTTGCCTTTTGAGGCTTCCTGAGTCTGGAACAAAACCCTAATGCTTGTTATGGCATGGCTGTGTTCTCCCAGTGCCTTTGTTCATGTCATCACCTAATTCCATTGAATTTCACATAACATCAAATATCCTGAGATATTTATAAAGTTTGGGATGTATTTTCGGCTGTTTTGTACTGGGAATCCTTCCATGCCAGGAACTGAACACCTGCTGGACCTCAGGCACCAGCATTTTCCTTTTCCTCCTCCTTTTCCTCCTCCTTTTCCTCCTCCTCTTCTCCCCCTTTCCTTTTTGCTCTGTATAAATAAGTTGTGGTGTGCTGGATTTAGGCAGAGAATTTTGGTTTATTTCCCAAAAAATCACAGCTCCTGTGAGTGAAGCTACAGCTGGAACTCTGACTTGGGCTCTGGGCATTATTTAAGGGTTTCCATCTTCACACTTTGCTGTTATTCTACAGTAAATCTTGAGTTTTCACTTGAATTTTACTTTCTCTTTCAAACTGTTGTGAATCCATGTTGTGGCCCTGAAATATGGGCAGATTCTCTGCTCAAACTGAGGGTTCCTCTGGAGTGAKAGTGGAGGAATCCTGTACACTTTATAAATTGAAAATTAGTCTTAAAGAGAGAAAAAAATAGAGGTTTTTTTTTTTACTTCCCACTTAAAAACTTGATATCAAAAATTTAAGCAATTTAAATAAAGTTGATTAAAAAAATGAAGTAACCTACCCACTATTTTTGAAGTTGCATTTTCATCTCCAGTGATGTGTTGCCTTGTGTCAGCTGGATTTCAGAGCTGTCCCATGGAGTCCAAATCTGTCATCTCCTAATGGAGAGAATGGAATTCACCCTCTTCYCATACAGAGAAGTGAATTCAGTTGATTCTTGTGGAAATCTTTGTCATTCCAGACTCTCTTTAGACTCCAGTACTTTATAATCAAGCAAGAAATAGTGAAAGTTGTTTTTCTGACATGATTTTTTATACTCTTTTAACTTCCATGTCAGCTCTGGTGTGTTCTGAGGCTGTGCCTTTTGGCCAGTTTGACTCCCACATTCTTTTTTTTTTAATTTTTTAGCTCTGCTGAACAAAAATCTTGTGAAGGTCTCTCTGAGGTTCAATTTCCAGGTTGCTCTTAGTGACATTTTACAGACTTGTAAATCTTCMTCCAGGATCATTCATAGATAAACTTCATTCTTTATAGGAAATAAAAAGGTCCMACTTTGAGTAGCTTCTCTTTTATAGCTTCTTGGATCTTCCTTGTTTCCCAGCCAGGTGAGGTCAGAATTGCTTCTTTGCACTGGTAAAAGTCAAATTTATTGAAAATCAGTCCAAATGCTGCAATTTATTAAGGTATAATAGCAAGATTATATCTCGTTATTTTTTATTTTAGTTCACTACACAGATTTAAACCCAATTATTTATCATAGCACGGTGTTAATTGTTCCAAATGCTTTAGGTGGCATCTGTGTGCTTTAACAGGGATAAAATTATTAATAGAAGTACAAACACTCCCAGAAATAAAGGAAAAAAAGCTGCATTTTTCCTTTCACTTCTCTCCTTTAAAGTTCTTTGAGCTGTTCCATCTTCTCAGGAGTCTCTGCATAAATAACAAACAGAAATACAAAAGGAAAAATCAGCAGCACTCRGTTACTTTCTTCTCACCTAATTGATGTTGTGGCTCTCTTCTGGAGTTGTGCATCTTATTTTTGATTTCAGATGTGTTACTGGAAAGGTGAAGACATCTCTAAGCAGGCAGGTGAGACCAGATTTCAGAAGTGATGGATAAAAATGATAAATTGTTTTTACCAGGCAGAATCCAGCTCCAAGGTTTGTGGCTGTTCCAAGGCCACAGCCCTTGCTGGAAATAGAAAGCAGCAATAAATTGGCAGAAACCAGTGATTCAGCCTTAAAATTCCAGAAAACATGAGCAGAAATCCACTCTGAACTCCCAGCAGTATTTTGTGCACATAAATTCCATTTTTTACATGAAAGTTTTAAGAAGATTTGGAGCAGCTCTTGTATAAAATCTCTCCTGTCCAGGATGCAGACAGTGTAATCCTTAGCTCTGTCCACATTCCAGTCCTATCACACATTAATCTGTGTAAAGCAGGGAATGAGATTTCAYGGGCTGGATTATTCCATCTCTGCCTGCCCTGGGTTCATTAGGGAGAGGGACCCTGGCACAGCTTCTGAGCTCTTCACACCTGGAGGGGTTTGCAGCAGAGGAGTTTCCTATCCATTATAACCTGAATTTTATAAATAAAATCAAATCAGCTGGGGGCTCAGTCCCTGGAAGCTGTCTCTGGTAATCCATCTCTCTCTGTGCCAATTTCTATAATCCCCTGGATTTTCGGTGTGGAATGCTGGTGGGAATGTTTTCTAGGAGCTCAGATAAGAGGTGGAGAAGATCTCCATGCAGGGTTAGGTCCAACCTTTGTGTCAGCAGCAGGAGAGGTTTTAATTCCTGTGAAATTCTCTTTTCTGCTCCTGTCCTTCACCTCTTAAGACACACAGTTTTCATTGTTTGCTTTTAAACATTCCTACTGGCATCAAAACCTCACAAACGCTGGCAAAAAATCCCATTTAGGCTCCATTGTCCCAAAATTGAGAGACTTTGCCAAATCTGGCAAATCTGTGCACGGATGTGAAATCTGGGGGAATTAATAGCTCTGACCTGCACCTGCTCCATTCCTGCAGTGCCTTGATGGGAGAATCATTTTCCAGATGAGCTTCCAGGAGCATCTTTGCCAGTGCCAGGCTGCCTGGGTGATTTATTCCTCGTTCCCTGTGTGCCCAGAGAGTGCCTCATCCTCCTGGACAGATGGTTGGATGATTTGCAATCCCCACAAGATCTCCCCGATGATTTCTGCCTTCAGCAGCCATTGCCATGTTTATTTTTGGGCCCAGATTTTTGCCTTGCTTTTTTTGCCAGCGCTGGGCCTTCTGCATCCAGCCAGGAACCAAATCTGCTCAATCACTGAGGAGCTGCTGGCTCTGTGGTATTTTATTCTTTTGGTTTAATTGTTCAAAGTATTGTTTTCATTTTAGAAAGTGAGCTCTCCATGCCTTGTTTTTATCCTGTATAATTCCAATGTGCTGACCCAGTAGCTTTCCTTTAGATGCTCATTTTCTCTCTGCCATCCTGCTGTTTGCCAGCACCCCTGGCCTTGCCTAAATCCAAGGATATTTTAATGTATCCATGGGAATTCATATTTTYCTGCTTTCTACAGCTTTCTTTAAAGTACAAATAGGGCTCAGCTGATGGCCCAGCACCTTTTTTCCTTTTGAATAATAAACTGATTCCCTGGACTAGAGAACATACTCCCTTTTTATTCCCTCAATATTTGTGTTCACACAAACATCTTCTCTTTGAATACTGATTTCTCTCTTAATATTTGGGGTTCTTCTGTAGTASAAAATCCAGTTAGAGCACAGCCCTCTCTTGAAGCAGATAATGGGATTTATCTTATTCCTGTTGATTGGGGCCGTGTTACAACACTGCCCCTGAGTCAAGCTGCATTTTAGACACAAAAATAGGCCTGATTAGGCACCGTGGTTAAAGTGTGGTTTAGTTACACCTCAGCTGCAGAGCATTTGCAGCCTGGCACAATCCCATCTTTGTGGAGCTCAGGTGGGGAGCGTTTGTTGTGCAGCGTTGCTGACCCCGGGGCTGAGGCTGCCAGGGCTGCTGGGCTCTATCAGATAAACACCTATAAACGGCTTGTTTGCTCCTGCAAATCCTCTGGAAATTTTCTATTAGCAGCCTTTACAAGTCCTCCCAGGCTCAGAAATAAATCTGCTGAGCACTGCTGCCTCATGCCATCCGTGTGATGTTCTGCATGGAGTGGGAATGGCTTTGGCTTGGAGCACAGGAATCCAGCACTGCCCTTGTCTGGCAGAAGAGGCCTTTGTAAAGCAAATATAAAACCACAGGCTTTGTAGATAACCTAGAAATTACTGCTAATTTAGAAGGATGTAGGATTAAAATCCAAACTGGGAAAGATCAAAGAAGCAAAGCAGATCTGCTGTTTGATTTCTCTCCTTCCTGTGCTTCATTTTGAGGTTAAGAACTTCCAGTTCCTTCTGCCTCTGTGGTGCCCCTGTAAGAAGTTCCTCTAAACCCTGAAATCTTGTGTGTCTTTAACTCCTCTGCAGCTGCCTCTGATGTGTTTTACTGTGATCAGCACTTCTGGCTCCCAGTGTGCCAYTGGAGCTTCCTCAGTCTGCCCAGGTTATCCATCCATCATCCCCACTCCTGCTGATGAAAGTTTCYGCCTTTTCCATGAGCATGCTGGATTTCCCTGTGGAAAATCTCAATATCCTCTCACAACTCTTCTGAACCACATCCCCATTTTTGATTTATGAGCCTTTTTCTTCCTTTGCTTCTCTCTCTCTCTTCTTTATAACCAGTGTGACCAGTTTACCTTCTCAGAGATAAACTGCAATCCAGTGGAGATGCCTTCTTTTCCAATGGCAAAATGTGCTGTAACACCCAGACAGAGCTGCTTTGCTTTGAGATTAAGCACTAATCCCAGCTATTTAAACTTTCCTTCACAGCTAACAGGCAGGGTGATCAGGATGGAGAGTTTTCAGTTTATATTTTATTTCCTGACTGCATGATGTTAAATGATGTCATGGTGCTAAGTGGAGACAGGGAACATGGCAACAGGAAGCCTCAAAGAGTTAATATACTATTAAAAGGGAAAGGCAAAGGAAGTGGATTTGGATGGGATGGATAAATAGTCAGCAGCAAGTCTGTCCTGCAAGGAAAAATTCACATCTGGCAAGCCTTGAGAAGATTTTATTGTTGAAACGTCCCTTTGTGTAGTTCAGGAAGCTTTGCAGGAGAAGGGGATGTGGGGGTGAGCATGGTGCTGCTGGTTGGACTCCATCATCCTTGAGGTTTTTTTCCAAGCTAAATGATTTTRTGCCATTTTGGGGGTGTTTGGGTTAATTTTTCCAGGATAAGGGATGTGGTTTAGGGATGGTAAAGCCACATATTCCCTGTAATCCCTGGGCAAAGGCACCTCTGCAATGAGAGCTGTGCAAGTGTGGGCCTTGCTTATCCCCTGCAGCTCTGATAAAGGTGCTGAACTGACCTGGCAGTGCAAAAATCAGAAGAATTATGTGGAATTATGATACAGATTTATCAAAAACTGATTTATTTATTTTAAAACTTATTTAAAAGTTTTATTTAAATAAGTTTTATTTAAAAACTTATTTATTTATTTGAATTTTTTWAAATTTWAATTTAAAAAGCAACATCTCCCTTTCCAAATTAAGATACCACWGCCTTCAATTTGTATTAACACAACTAAAACCTTTTGGTGTGTGAACTTGCTCTCAACCTGTGACCAGCTCATCCTGCTTATTCTGAGCTATKTAAACTAAACAACAACAACAAAAACCAGAATAAAACTTGGATCACATGATTCCCTGGAAGTTCTTGCCAGCTGCTCCCATGTTATTGAGCAATCTATCATCAGGCTGGTGCTGCGTTTGTGGTGATGCATTGCACTGATGCATCGTTAGGGAACTGTAGCCTTTGATAGATTAGTCAATAACAGTCCTGAGGAGGGAAATATTTGGAGAAATCAAACTCCAGAATCTGATTTCTAAAATGGTCCATAAGTGCAGTGTAAGTGGAAGGTATTGACAGCTCAAGTTCTGTGTTCTCTGTGTGTGTGTGTTGTAGGTTTCGTGCTCCGGGGATTTGTGGAACCAGCAGCGCCTGATTTTCCTGACCACAGGCTCTGGGATAAACAGGAATATAAGGGAACAGGAGAGGGAATATAAGGCAATTGTGATGCCTTGTGCAGGCTGGCCTAGAGCAGAGGCTGGGCAGAGTCCCAGAATAAAGCAGGGATTTATCCCAAGGATCTCCTCCATGGATCCACCTTGGGCAGCACCAGAGCCCAGCCAGGGCTGCACCCAAGATGAACCAAAATGGCCCCAAAATGCACCAGCGSKCMCGGGGKCTSTCCCTGGGATCAGTTCTGCTCCATTTGCACCTTGCAGTTCATTGTCCCATTCCAGCTTTGGCCCCTGCAGTCCCACCCTGCTTGTTTTTCTCTCTGCAGCCCACGGTGTTTGTGCTCTGGGGCTGAGATTKGGATCATTTGTCCTTGGTGCCCAGCTGGAGCAGGAATTGTTTTGTCTCCCTGCTCTGTGCACAGAGCTCACCATCCCGTCATGTGAAGCTCAGACCCACACACTAAAGCAGCMYAGAATGTGAAACATAGAAAAGCTCAAACCTGAGGCATCAATAGGAGAAGGAGAGGAAAGCATCTGCCTTTCCTCAGCTGGGAAAAGGGCAGCGGAGTCCCTCACAAATTTGATTTTGCCAGCCAAATTCAGGTGTCTGATGTGCTGGAAAATCCTTGCAGGGTCTAGCCTTGAAATCCGTATCAGAGTGCCACAGCCCTTTAAATTTTCCATTGAAGTGCTTGTTGAGGAGGAGGAAGCTGCCCTCGCTGCCATCACCTGTCCCTTTGTCTCCAGGTAGTGCTGGGGACAATTCCAGGCTGTGGCACAGCCTTGTCCCTCACCAAGGCAATCCCTGGAGCTGCAGCTTTTAGGAGAATCATTGATAAATGGGCTTGAATTTTCAGCAGAATTCCCTCCCTTCGAGTGGGTGTGGATGGGAACAATTGCAAGTGCCAAAAAGCACAAAGCCCCTTTTGTTTATCATTCAGGACACCCTCCTTCCTGCTTTTTCCAATCCCCAAGGTTAGACAAAAATACTTTTTTACCGTCTAGAAATAAGGATTTAACCTTTAATATGCAAATTATTTAATAACCAGCCTGACCTTATTAAAACAAAGTGCTTTGCTTCCATTCTTGGCTCTTTAAAGAAACACTATTAAAAAAAAAAAGACAATAAAATGATTGTTCCTCTCTGGTTGTGCAGGGAAATAAATTACTTAGGACATGGCTAATCTCATCTTGGGCTAAAATCTCTTCTAGTGAGCTGTTTTTCAAATAAGTTTTGTAATTGGCAAATATGTTTATATCTTTGGGTTGGCTTTTTTTCCCCCTAAATTGGGTTATAGCTGTAAATGGTGAAAAATGAAATTTGAAATATTTGTGAAGTGCCAAAAGGTTAAATCAACATTTATCTGGGATTTTTTAAGGCAGCATTTTTGCAGTGGTTTGGGAGCTCTGGATGAGGATTTGTAAAGCAAATTTTGTTAAACTTTTTGTGGTGCTGAGCTCCGTCTGTGAGTTGGGTCAAGTCCCACACCAGTGGCAAAGTTCAGGATTTGGAGATTGTGGTGTAAAGTGACATTATTTGGTCTCAATTTGAAGGGCATGAAAATTCTGCTCTGCATTTTGACCCTCATAATTTTAATAAGAGAAAAAAATGAGTTCTAACTATATCTCCATATTTATTTTCCACTGTTAAGACCTTTGGGTTGTGTAGAACAGGTATTTAGGCTGGAGAAGTGGATTTTATTTTATTTTAAAATTTGATTTTATATTTTTTTAATTTTATTTTATTTTTTATTTTATTATTTTAGTTTAGTTTAATGTAATTTTATTTTAATTTTATTTTCTAAAATTTTATTTTTATTTTTTAGTTTTTATTTTATCTTTAATTTTTTATTTTTTATTTTTAATTTTTAATTTAATTTATTTTTATTTTATTTTATTTTACTCATTCTTCACTAGGTGAACCTCATCCTCATTCCAGGATCCATCCTTGTCACAGGCAGGAAAGGGAAAATCCAGAGCTAAACAGCAGTGATCCCACTACCTTTAAAACCATTTGGAAGTGGGAAATCTTTCATAATTATTCAGCTTTTCTATTTTAGAGGATTGATATTTGATGTTTCAGCCAGAAAGGGAACATTTACAATAAATTGTGTTCTGCTGCTGACTGAATACTCAGATTTCAGTGAAACGATGCAGTCAAGAAAAAACAGAAAGAGAAGAATAAATTTTTGTGGTTAAAGGGAACCATAGAAAAAGAAGAATAAATTTTTGTGGTTAAAGGGAACCATAGAAAAAGAAGAATAAATTTTTGTGGTTAAAGGGAACCATAGAAAAAGAAGAATAAATTTGTGTGGTTAAAGGGAACCTTAGAAGCTGACAGCAATATTTATTTGTAGTTTGGCCACAGGGAATTTCATGATCTTAAACCAGTTTTGGGTGGATTCAGCTGACGTGGTCCTTTCCATTCCATGGGAATAAAGGGAACCAGGACTGATCCCGTGAAAACAGGAGCAAGAAAAGTATTAATAATCTGCATAATCTGCTAAATTCTGACATAATGAAGGCAGTTTCACTTTGCAGATTTTTCCCAGCAGATCTCTTTAGTCTGGAATCTCAAATATTCCTTTACCTTTACATTTGGTCTCTGTGTTTTGAGAACCCAAGACAAACTTCTCAGCCCATCTCCATATATGGKTCTGTGATTTTCCCAAAATTCCCTTGAATTATCACCTCCTGAACACAGAAATCCATAACAAACCTCCAGCAGAAGGAATGACTGAAATTGGCAAAAAAAAAAAAACGAGAAAGAAAACCAAATAAATCTCTTTAAGTCATGTGAATCTCTTGCTTCAGTCGACCAGGAGCTGCTGCCATTCCCTTCTGCCACCTGCGCTCGGTGTAATTCCTGCGGTTCCCAGCCTGAAATGCCATTGCAGGGGTGATGCTGAGGAGTTTGTCCCAGCTGTCGCTGCTCAGGAAGCCTGCCCTGGCCACGTCAGCATTTTCTGTGCTTGGTGGAGCGCAGAGCTCCTGGAGTTCTGTGGAGGTTTTGCCCCGAGCACCGGGGCAGGAGGAAGGGAGTCCTGAGAGAGGAGGGAGATGTGCTGGGGACGTTGTGCAGCTGTCCCCGAGGATGAAGAGCTCTGCTCCAGCTCAGCCCTTTGCCAAAAGCAGCTCCACCACAGTGGCTCACGTTGTTCTCCCACCCGAACCACTCCAGCTTTACCCAAGAATAATGAAATTAATTTAGCTAAAACTTAATTTGCCCTCTATTAATTACCCACCCGAGAGCTTCAATCATTTCGGAGCYGAATTCAATTCTTTCCATCTCCTTTTCCCTGGTTTATTTCCCATCCAGCAGACGAGATGCAAAGCACAATTTCATCAGGTTAAGAGAGAAGGCTGAGTCCCTGCTCCGTGTTTATCTTGCTGTTTCATTTGGAGATTATCTTTAGTGTCTTGGCTCTCCAAAGCAGATGGGCTGTAGGCTTGCTGTAAATCACCCTCAAGGGAGCTGTCTCTTAATGCCTCGGGCTAAAAAATGTAGGTGCTGCTGGAGCCCACACTGCACCTTGCCCATTTTTGCTGGTGTTTCTTTCTTTTTCCACAYTGCCACAATTCCAAAGTGCCTTAGTTTGCTTTTCCTAAGAACTAAAATAGTGGTTTTATGTTGTTTGCTAAGTATTTTCTATCCCTGCACATCCCTTCAGTGTTGCAGTGTATAAAATGAAATAATTTGTGGGGGAAAGTCACAGCTTTGGGGTGGCTCTAAAGGACAAAGTTAGCCAGATCTCCAGGAAATTAATAGGATTGAATCCTTAGCAGAAAATGTGGGAACTAGGGGGAAAGAAAGGAAGATGTGCTCAGCACATCCTTTCAATGCTGCAGTGTATAAAATGAAATAATTTTGGGAGAAAGTTACAGCTTTGGGGTGGCTCTAAAGGAGAAAGTTAGCCAGATCCCCAGCAAGTTAATAGGAATCAATCCTTAGCAGAAAATGTGGGAAGAAGGGGGAAAGAAAGGAAAATGTGCTCAGCACATCCCTTCACTGTTGCAGTGTATAAAATTAAATAATTTGTGGGGGAAAGTTACAGCTTTGGTTGGCTCTAAAGGACAAAGTTAGCCAGATCTCCAAGAAATTAATAGGATTGAATCCTTAGCAAAAAATGTGGGAACTAGGGGGAAAGAAAGGAAGATGTGCTCAGCCACTATAAAAATGGGGTTTAGCTGCTGCAGTTTAGTTATATTTTCATTGTAATTATTCAGCCATGTTTAAGAGAAGTCTCTGGAWTTTTGGAACTTTTAAAATCTTTCTTTGAGGAAAAAATAATTCTACTTCTTCCTTATAGAAAGCTTGAGAGTGCCATTCCTGCCCAGAGGTGTACCTGTTTTTACTTGCTCATGCATTGAGCCAATATGAGGGGGAATTAATTAATTGATTTAGAAATACAGAACCAGCTCATTTTCCCTCTGCAGCTCACCTCTTACCTCTCATTGTGCCTTTACCTGAAGCTCTTCTGGTTCTCCCTCTCTTCCACCAAGCAGTTGCTCCCATTCCCACTCCAGGTAGGAAACAGCTGCTGTCCCAAATAAATCAGGGAATTCCAGGCAGCTGCTGTCCCAAATAAATCAGGGAATTCTCTGCTCTTCCAGATGACAGCACAGCACCCACAAATCTCAAGGTGCCGCTGGAACTCCTCCTTCAGTTATTTATAAAGCTGCTGCTTGAAATGTTTTCATTGTTCGTGGCTTTCTAAGGCCCCTTTTTGTCACCCTCTTTTTTAGCACTGTCTCTGYAGCAGAAAACCCCTGCCATGACCTTCAGGCTGTGAAAAATAGGCTGGGGAAGGAAGATGTGAGCTGCAGATGGATGACATGAATAGCTGGGGACAGAACAGGCTGTGAGTTACAGAGTTATCCATCTCCTCCTTTTGCCAGGAGCTCATCATTCTGTGGAGAGAAAACTTTCCTCCATATAAAAACTTCCCTCAGACTCCTGAGGACTCTGTTCCCAGCAGGCAGAACTCCGTCCTGAGATTGAATTTGAGTTCCCCCACTTTGCTTTTGGTTCTGGTCAGCTTTGCACTGGGTGCTGGAGATTTTAATTGGCTTTTTTTGGGCTTCTGGCCACGTTTCTCTGTGGTGTCAGCAAAGTCACCAGCTCTGCAAGTAGGGCTCTGGTGGGTGTTTTTAGGAAGGGCTCCATATGTGCCAGAGAGCTGCAAGAACATCTCAGGAATTCAGGAGGAAGCTGAAGTTCACAGCTGAAGTTACCAGCTTGGAATTCCAGCAGAATTAAGGGAAAAGTTTCCTTCACCTCTCGTTCCCTCTGCTCTCCCTGTGTGTGCTTCACCAGGGGCATCCTCAGTAGCTGGAATTTTACCCAAACTGGGAAAAAAGCAACAAATTAGATTTGGTTTTGTGATTAGACARCTTAGAAGCAAGAATAAAATAGAATAATTTCRGGGGAAAGTCACAGCTTTGGGGTGGCTCTGAAGGAAAAAGCTAGCCAGATCTCCAGCAAATTAAYARGAATCAATCCTTAGCAGAAAATGTGGGAACTAGGGGGAAAGAAAGGAAAATGTGCTCTATAACAATGGGGTTTRCCTGCTGTAGTTTGGTTATTTTTTCATTGTAATTATTCAGCCATACTTAAGAGAACTCTTTGGGTTTTTTGCAGTTCTCAAATCTTTCTTTGAGGAAAAAGTAGTTCTATTTTTTCCTAATAGAAAGCCTCAGAGTGCCATTCCTCTCCTTTTCCAGAGGTTTACCTGTTTTTACTTGCTCATGCATTGAGCCAATCTGAGGGAGAATTAATACATTAGATATACAGAGCCAGCTCATTTTTCTTCTGTCACTTTTGCCATGATTAATGACAGTGAAAGTGTGTTTAACTCTGCTCCAAATGACACTTCTGCTATTGCTCAGTGCTTGGATACTTTTTGAGTCTGTTATCATTAACTAAAAATAAATTCCAGTTACACTGCAAAGGCAGATAAAACCATTTCTTTTCCTATTTCCTTCCCTTTCTTGTTTATTCTTGTTTTGCCGTGTTGAAATGATTGGTTTTATGCATTTAAATATTGTGAACATTTCCAGCAGCTGTAAAGATTATGCAATTCAGTGGCATTTAAGCTTCCTGTGTTTTATAAACATGGAGTGATATATTGATATCTCCTTTAAATGGACAGTTTCAAACTCATAATTGTCCAGCTACTAAAAGCTCTGGGCCCTGAGGTGGCAGGGAGATAAAAATCTCTCTCCCATCTGATAAACCAGCTTTAAGGGGAATCAATACCTGAATCTATCACCTGCTTTTATAACAATATCCTGCACACAAAAAAAAAATAGCCAGGAAACCATTAAGGGCAGGAAATTCTTCCAAACTGGTTTCTCATAAAGCAGAAGAAAGGGTCAGAGGGGATGAAGGATAGAAAGGGATTGTTGCTAGAATTGCAAAGAAATATTTTAAGGCTAGGAGGGATTTTTAGGAGTTTTAAGGCCTTCCTTGCAGAAGAGCCCCTGAGTGTCCCCAGGGCTTTCCCAGCCTCAGTGATTCCGTGATCATCTTGATTTTTCCTTCCTTTTCCCTTTCACGAAAAGGTGAAATGATTTTAAATTTTATTCCTACCAGCAGGTGGGAGTGGAAATTCCCAGTGCTGGTCACGGGGAGAGGAAGAATTTCCAGTATTTATTTAGACTCTGCTGCAGAGGCTTGGAGGAAGTGGTTGGTGGGTGAATCCTTCCAGTGCTCCTCGTAGGAAAAGCAGATGGATTCTGTCTTCAGTGAATATTTGCAACACTTTGTGWGTCTCTCTGGGTTTTGAGGCACTGCAAAGCAAAACTACCTATTATCAAACTGATTATTTCATAAACAACCTGCCCATCAGCCACTTGGAAAGAGGGTGGAAAAAACTGCATTATTAATGCAGATTGGTATTGCTGTGTGAAAACTGCTCAGCCACTGTGAAAACTGCTCGTCCACCACCAGGCAAAAAGAAAACTTGAATTATTAATGTGTATTATTAATTCTACCCAAAATCCCTTAAAGGGATATGAGAGGTTTCAGCCTTTCTTTGAGGAGATTTTCGAGTGGTGAGGCTGGGGTGTGCAGAGCAGCCATCTCCAGCGTATTAAAAGAACATAAATAATGAATGAGTTATGGAAAATCATCCCCCAAGAAAAGCAAAATATGCATTGTTAATGCATATTATTTGTATTAAATGAAATCCCCAGGAAGAGAATTCCAGGAACTGCAGAGTGTCTGTTGCAGACTTGGTGCAGAATCAGTGCACAGAAGGAGATCAGGGCTCAGGAATGTGCTTTACCTGGCTTGGGGAATTCCAGAATCCTCTTGGGAAATGSGTTGGACTCAGTGCAAATTCCTGTTTGTGCCACAGTGAGGAAGGGCCAAGAAGGGACCAAGGGGAATCCTGGGCATCAGGGATGGATTTGCTGGAAGAGGAAAGAAGGGGGACACAAACTSTGCATTCACATGGAAGTGGCTGCTCAGATCAACACATTTTTCCCTCTCTTTATGACAAGATGCAGGAAAATAGGTATGGAAGGTGATGTAGAAGATGAAGGGTGAGTGATGTCCCAGCTGGACTTCACCCTTCATCAGTTCTTACTTTTGCTTTTAAGGAGAGCCTTTGGCTTTAGCTGGAAAGCAGAAACAAACATTCCCAAATGTCCTTTTTGCTTCATCTTTGGAGGTGCAGAGACCTCAACCCAGGAGCTCCAGCAAAGCCATTGAARCTCTATCTCTGTCAAATCTGCTGCTCAAATGAGATGCATTTCATGGGACAGGATCTCCTGGTTTCAGGCCACTGAGCTAATTTCATAAAGCCTTATCTGTATTTAAGCCCCTTTTGAAGGATTTGAGGACATTGTCAGATGTACTCCATAGGTCAGGCCTAACTTATTTTCATGGTCTAACAAGCTGTAGGRTTTTGATTGAATATCCAGTCTGCCGGTCTATTTTATTGAATAATAAAATGAATGCTACTTATTTTATTGAGTCTTTAGTCTGGGACTTTGGGACTTGTTCCAGCCCAGGTTTGGTGGGGTGTTTGGAAGCCCAAAAGTGGCAGGAGGTGCATAAAGCAATTTTTTGGAGTGGTTGTTCTGTTAACAGTGAAATCCCTGGGTACATGGCTGGAAAGCATCTGAGCAGGTCCTGCATGGAGGGATCCCTGTGGTTACTCCTGTTCGGGTGGAACATTCCCACACCTGGAGCAGCCGGATCTGCTGAGCTGGGCTGTGCCCTGGCCCTGCTCCAGCTGCTGGSCTGTGACCCTCCCTGAGCCTGACAGGTGCTTCTGTTGGCCTGCTAAAAGGATTATTTGAGGGTGAATGWGGTGTTAGCCAACCTTGTGACCTTTCTCCTCATMTCTGTGGTCCCAGAGGAGATGATCYATCCTTGTGGATCCTCCCGGCTTCCCATGCCTTTATCTAACCCTTCGCCTGGTGGTGATGCCTTGTGCAGGCTGCCCTGGAGCAGTGGCTGGGCAGAGTCCCAGAATAAAGCAGGGATTTATCCAAAGGATCTCCTCCATGGATCCACCTTGGGCAGCACCAGAGCCCAGCCAGGGCTGCACCCAAGATGAACCMAAATGGCCCCAAAATGCACCAGCGCTCCCGGGGGCTCTCCCTGGCATCAGTTCTGCTCCATTTGCACCTTGCAGTTCATTGTCCCATTCCAGCTTTGGCCCCTGCAGTCCCACCCTGCTTGTTTTTCTCTCTGCAGCCCACGGTGTTTGTGCTCTGGGGCTGAGATTGGGATCATTTGTCCTTGGTGCCCAGCTGGAGCAGGAATTGTTTTGTCTCCCTGCTCTGTGCACAGAGCTCACCATCCCCTCACGTAAAGCTCAGACCATCACACCAAAATAGCACAGAATGTGAAACATAGAAAACCCAATACCTGAGGCATCAGTGACATCGAGGCATGGCAGGAGTAAATGAGTTTTGGGGGTTCTTGAGGAAGTTTTTACTGGGGAAAGGCAAAACCAAAATCTCATGGTATAAAATAAATGCTGCAGGCACTGCCCTGGCTTCCTGTCCCATGAGGAATTCCTGTGGATAAGGGGCAGCAGGTGAGGGAGGACCCATTAATGGGTTAGGATGACCTGCTCAGGAGGTGGAGAACATCAGACTTGTTTTGAAGACATACTCAGCTATCMAATCTTTTCATCTTAAATTTGTTTTGCAGATTTATTTTGGTTGCACTGTTAAAAAGAAATCATTATTGTTATTATTACTTATTTATTATGCAACTTCATTTCCCAGCAGATTGTCAAAGCTTTAAACAACACAACATTTGAGCTTTTACACCCTTCTTCCTGCAGACCTGAACAACTGCAGAACAGATGGTTCAGCTGGTAGTGGAGGTAAAAGGCTCTGCAGATTAAAAAATTGTTGGCTATTTTTATGCCATTTCTGCTTTGGCATTTTGCCTCACTTTTGCATCTTTGCCTAGCACATAAAATGAATGTTTTCAATGTTTTTAGAAGTTTAAAAAAACTTCTAACGGTGCACAGTTTATTCTGTGTAGGAGCTCAAAAGTGAGAGCTGACCCACAGAAGGGGAGTTAAAAGTAATGGAATGTCTTTGGAATTTCTGATGAAATGAATATTTTGGTTTAGGATTTTTTTTCTCCTTTCATTAAAGTCACTTTCCCTAAGCAGGCTGTGATAAGAATTTGCTGCTTTAAAACAATTCTGTCTCAGCACCTTTTAACCAGTGTTAAATGGACATAGTGGCCTTCCAAAAGGCAAAATTTGATAACAAAATTACCTTCAGAGGAGTCTGGGGTTGGGGCAGTAAGGGCTGGAGATTCTCCAAAAATCCCCCAGTTTTTCTTCTTGTGCCGGGAAATTCTGGCCTGACCCCAGTGCCCCACCACAAATTTTTCGTGCACATCTTCTCTCCCACCAGCTGCACTCAGTTGTTTCTCTTTTTTCCATGGGTACAATTTTTTTAATGATCACTGTGATCTCCACAGGGACAATATTTAAAGAACTGTAATGTTCAACAACCTCCTTACCTTAATGGAGTGTTTATCTCAGCTATTAAATATCCTTCAGAGTTCTTTTAGAGAAAAACCTTGAGGTGCTCATTAAAATTAATGTGTGTGGTTTGTTTGTTTAGCTGCCAGAAAAAGAAAGCACACACATACAAGTGTTTCAAGGCTGGTAATGTGCAGAGGTGAGAACCAGGACATGAGGGGTGTGAAGGAATTGGGAACAGCAGAGACTTTTTCCTAATTTCTGGGTTGTTTTTTTTTAATGTTTCAAACCTACACATGGTGCAGCACAGGGTGATTTACTGGCTAAAGTATTTTTATTAAAAGTACGCTGTAAAATTAAAGGAAAAAAAGGATAATGAAKGTAAATCCTCAATATTGGTGCTGTAAATTTAGCAAAACTTTGGAATCACACAAAGCAGGCACAGGCAGCTGCTCAGCTGGTGCTGGAGCCCCAGGTCACAGAAGATTTGAAGCGGCATTAAATTACCCTGCTGCCATGGTAGGCACTGGAAAGGCCAAGAAAAATATATATTCTGTGGGTAGGGATGAAATATTTTAGACAAGCTGATTACCTCATGCGAGAAAATGAGTTAATACTTGCAGCAGCCCTATAAATTGTTTCTTCTTTTGGGAGTTGTTTTCAGCTGYTCTGATATTTGGGATTAGGGGGCTTCTCTTTGGGGGCTCTGGGTAGTGCCAGTGTCAGAAATCCCCTTTGTGGAGCTGAGGGCAGATCCCTCAGATTCTGTATTGATAGTGGGCAAGGTGAAAGTGGTGGACTTCTACCTTAAATGCAACATTTTGCTTCAGAACCACAAAGATGTGAACGTGAGCACTCTGATAATGGGAATGCTGTGCTTCTCTCCCTGTGTGTGTGTGAAATGGGCTCAGCTGCACCAGGAAAAGCAGATATTAGGAAAAGGTTCCTCGTGGAGAGGTTGTCAGGCATTGGAACAGGCTGCTCAGGGGAGTGGTGGAGTTTCCACCCTTGAAATATAAAAAAAAAAAATGTGGGTGTGGCACTTGAGGACATGGTTTGGTGGTGGACTTGATGACTCAAAGGTCTTTCCCACCATCAATAATTCCATGATTCTTTCTGAAATTGCAGTTTTTAGTGAGGAAAAACTCAGAATCAGTCAAATTTTGAAGTGAAAAAAGATTTCCATAGCACATGGGCTGAACCATGAAAATCACTGAAAAAGAACATAAAATCCATCTGTTATTACTGTGGGTCAGTTTTAGGCAAAATTAGCACTTCTTTGTGCTAAGCTTTCATCATGATATTTTTATATCCAGGTGATTTTGATTTGTTCAARCCCAAAACAATCAATGGGTAAAATGGACAGAAAAAAATGGATATTAGAACTGTCTTACAGGGGTTTCTGATGTACTGGTTTATCTGGGTTCAGGGCTGTTTTTGGGAGGAGTAATGGAATTATTCCTGACACTACCAGTGATGACAGCAAGGCTGATTCTAGAATTGTAATGGAAGATAAAGGGAACTTAGCCTTCATTTGAATAATTGGTTGACAAATGCAAAAAAAGGCAAGCAATAATTTTTAGAAATGCAGATTATAAGTAGTGAGTTTGGGGATTTACAGTAGTCAATACAAAAGAAAGAGAAAAAGGCTTAAAACATTATTAAAAGGAAAAAAAAAAGTAAATGGCCTAAATGAAAAATGGAATGAAAGAAAAAATTACTGAAGTATTAACATAGAAAAATGATCTCACAGGGAGTAGTTGGAGYTCTCTTTTAAAAAGGGAATATTATGTATTTCTTTGGAATTCCAGTCAGAAAATCAGCTTTGCTGTTTCAGGGTGACTCTGTTGAATTGTCTGCAAGAATATGAGAATTCAGGTAGCATGGTAAAGGTTTATCAAAAATAAATTAAATTGAGAAATCACACAGGTTGCAATGTCTAGACCTCAATAATTTGTCCAGAGCAGCAGTGAGATTTCAGGGCTCAAAATCACCTGCGGGTCATAAATTTGTGGGATTTGATTAATTTTCCATCAGAACCCAAAGAAAAGATGCTAGGAGGGCATGGCAGGTGTTCAGAAGACTTTGCAGCCACAATCTGCAGAAAATTCAGTGTAACATGTTTAAACCACCAGCTTCCAAGGAAGACCAGACGAGTTCCTTCCTCTGAGTTGAACTCTTGACTTCTGGAGCTCGGGAGTCATTGCTGACCCTCTCACTGCACTTGTTTTGGTCTCCTTGAGGTGTAGCTGTAAAGGAGTGTGGAACAATTATAAAAACAATGCTAAAAACTCTTCCTCGGCTGGATGTCTGAAGTGGTGTTGGAGGTGGCTGCAGATCCGTGCTYGGAATTGGAGAAAAGCAGAGGGGCYGTGGTGAAGGTGAGCTGAGTAACAAATGAGAGMGTTCAGTTTGCTGCAGTTCTTCTGGCAGCAGAACTGAACCATCAGGAGTTGTTCACTCGCTCTTTGTAAACAGCACCTGGAAGAACATGGGTGAGGAAGGAAAATTGTTATTAAAAATTGAGGGGGTTTTGTCTTTTCTCCTCTGTCCCTCCTTCTGTGCTGCAGTAAATATTGATTTGTGGGCAGGAGCAACAAGGGCTTTGCCTGTGCCCATTCTGATCTCATCAGAGGTGACCAGGAAAGGGCAATACTTAATGACATTTTCCCCAGACCAGAAATCACTCTGGTATTTAAAAAAAAAAACCAGCATTATGCTGAAAAACTAAAATAGCTGTCTTTGGGAATCAGCGTTAGAGTTGTGCTGCAAAACATTCTGGAAAGGGAATTCTCAGAGGAGCTCTGTAAGTATCACATCAGCTGTTTAGTGCTGCTGAGAACACTTTTATTTTGTTTTTTAAACATAATAGAGGTGCACATTAGAGTGGAAGGGAGAGGGGAAAGAGGTAGGAATTTACCTGGCAGTGTAAAATGGATGGATTTGCAGCAGGATTCTGTTGTCCTGCCCGTGGAGAGCTCCAAGGCAGYGTTCTGAAAAACCATGTCAGTGGCCTGACCCTGATTCCAGTGAGGGCAGAAATGACAGGAATTTAGTGTTTGTTGTAGGGCTCTTGTGTTGTTTTACACACCCCAGGCCCCCTGGGTTGCCATCMTGTTAAAGTTCATGGCAAACAGAGCATTCCAGACCCGTGTGCTGGGCAAGGAATTGCTGATCTGCCAGCAGTGGAAAATGCTCCACGTCAGGCCCTGACACCTGGCAATTKGATAAATGGAGAAGTCTTGCTTAGAGCAGGGATGTTTCATCTGTGTAAATGTCACAGCTGGAATTGTGGGCTTTGGGAAGGTCAGGTTCTCACCTGCTCCCTGTGTGACCTCACACAGTGCCAGGGGGAAGTTCAGTCTCACACCTAGGATGCTCAACACAGCTCAAAGAGCCAAGCACACGAACAGCACTCTCAAAACCTTCCTGATGAGGGATGTCATCTKCTCTGGGATTTCTTTCCAAACCCACTTAAATCTGTCCCTGTGAGGGTGGGGAGGCCCTGGCACAGGTCCCRGAGMAGCTGTGGCTGCCCCTGGATCCCTGGAAGTGTCCAAGGCCAGGTTGGACAGGGCTGGGAGCAGTGGAAGGTGTCTCTGCCCATGGCAGGGGTGGCACTGGATCAATTCTAAGGTCCCTCCCAGCCCACACTTTTTCTATGATTCTGTGCTCCTTAGAAATCTCAGTTTTATATCTTAACCAGGTTCCTTATCTTTGTCAGGAATGACAAACTGAGGGAGCTCTCAGTTGGCTGCACACCTCACTTTGGTGTCAACACAAAATGTRCAAAATGCATCCACAAAGATGGATTTGCTTTAGCAAAGGCTTCTGAGCCACACTCAGGACAGGAGTTGGGCCAGTACTTTATATTGCTACTCAGTTTTTAAGAAAAAAATAAAGAGATTGGATGTAAAAAGATACTTAAGTGTGTTTGTAACCTTAGGTAGGCTGATGTTAAATCTGGGCAGGTGTCCAGCTCCTGTGCTTATCAGTCCCCAGGTGCCACCAGAGTTGCTGCACTTCATTGGGTTTAATTTTCCAGGGAAGCACATCCCTGTCTACCAGCAGATCTTTGCTTCAGCTGGGCTGAAACCTGGCTTGGTGCCCATCTTTGTGTGTGAACCATCTCAAACTTTTAATAATCATTCCAAAAAAAAATACAAATCAGGGAACAACCTGGAGAGTTTTACTGCTGATCAGGAGATGCAGCCCTCACAACCAGCAGTGAGGGTATTGGTGACTTCTCAGGGAGGATCTGCCTTGCAGCAGCCTTGAGAAATTAGTGAAGAAGGAAAGATAGAGCTAGAGTTAAGGAAAAAAAATCATTAGGTAACACTTTTGTTTCTGATGCATSGTTGGATGCAATTAAATTTTTGGCAGGAGCAATGGTATGAAATGTTTTGTCCAGAAGGTTATTGTAGCTGGAACTGAGGYTGGACAGCCAAACAACCATTGTCATCCAAACACGGGGAGAAAAGTTGGCTGCTTGTAGAAATGCAAGGCAAAGTGCTGATTCCAGAGGGAATCCAGGCTGGATTCCTGCTGGAGATGGAGATCCTGACCCTGCTGTGTGTGAGGGTGGAAGAACCTGGAGGTACAAGGTGCAGATGTGGTTTTATTCCATGAGGAATGGGTATTACTCATCACATGAAACATTTAATTCAACCATCCTGCATTCTACCAAGAAAACCCAACAAAACAAATCCCAGAACAACAAAACAAGCCAGACCACCCCGAAAACAAACYAGCCACCAAAAGTAATAAGGGAAAGCAATGTGTTATTTCTGCAGGCAGTTAAATCACAGCCTTTTTATAAAACACAAATTCTGCATTTCTTACCTGACTGCAGCAACAGTCACGTTAGATAACAAATTATGCAGATTTGCTTTTGGAGACTGCTTTTTCCCCGTTTTTCCTGCCTCTGTTGTGTCTTTTAGAGAAAGCTGGTTGACGTGACAATACTTTGAAGAGAGGATGTGGTTGTGAGTGTTTCCCCCCTCTCTGGGGAGTTGTTTTTGGCCACCCAAAGCTCTGCAGGGCTGGTTCAGAGCTGCTGCTCCTTGTGCAGCTGGGTGTGAAGGAAGTGAATTACGGAGCTCAGCTTCTTGTTCTGTGTTAAACATTTCAAAAGGAGGCTTGGCTGAGCAGGGTGGGCTCTGCTTGCCCTTGGAAGGAGAAAGTGTCTCTTGTCTTGGATTCATGTCGAGTAATTAGTTTTCTTCAGACCAAAGAATAACTAATTCAGTGGAGTTTGTCTCAGTAAAGGGTCAAACAAAGGCTTTGCTGTTTTGTGAGAAGTTGTTACAAAGCAAGACAAATAAATACATCCTCCAGCTGAAACACAGCTTTGTTCAGAAGCTTCAGGACCTCTCGTGGATTTGATTTAAGGGCCCATCCAAGCCCTCTGCAGGGCTTTGGTGAAGAGCTGAGTTTAATAAAGGGAATCATCAGGGCCCTGCACAGTGGTGGGAGGCTCTGAGGCTGATAAACAAGCTTTGCTTGTCCTTTAGATGTGGTTTGTGARTAACATCTTGCTTTCCTTTCAGTGYAATAAAGGGGAGGTATCAAAGCCTTCTGGGCATTTCCCCTGGCTGCCGGGCTAATTAACCAGAGTGCAGCTCTTTGTGGCATGGCTTGAGGCTTCACTGATCGTATTTATCAAGGCAGATCAGCAGAGGATTTTTGGTTGTTTTATTTTTTGGGTTTTTTTACAGAATTAAGGTTGGTGGAAATGAGGCATGTCCTGGTTTGGGTGGTCTGTCCCTTCTGTGTTCAGGATGTTCTCTCACCTCTCTGCTGCTCCCCCTGCCAATCCACTGTTCATTTTCACTAGTCTTCCTAAATATGATTCCAAACAGCTCCAAACCAAATAGTTACACAAATGTCACTTCAGAAACATGAGTCTGTTGTGACAGTGGTCACAAGGGTTCTTGGATGAGGGAAGAGGCAAGAATGTTGACTCCACGTTCAGAAGGCTTGGTTTATTATTTTATGATATATATATTACATTATAACTATACTAAAAAGAAATAGGAAGAAAGGTTTCCTCAGAAGGCTAAGCTAAGAATGGAAAGGAAAGGAAAGGAAAGGAAAGATAACAAAGGCAGCTGGCTCTGACACAGAGCGAGTGCCAGTTCTGCCGTGACTGGTCACCAAATCCAAACATCCACATGAGCCAATCCCAGATGCACCTGTTGCATTCCACAGCAGCAGATAACCATTGGTTACATTTTGTTCCTGAGGCCTCTCAGCTTCTCAGAAGGAAAAATCCTAAAGAAAGGATTTTTCATAAAAAGATGTCTGTGACAGTCTGTTGTGAGAACACAGAAGGATTAAGGGAGACAGAATTGCAGCAGGAAAGGGGCTGAAGATTGAGCAGCCAGGAGTGTTTCACTCAGAATYGATGCCATGTCTTGTGTCACAAACTGGCTTTTCCAAAATTCTCGGGGAGAAGAAAGAGAGCTGGCTGCCATTTAACTGATGTCCAACCTCAGTTATTTACAATCTACTAAGGAACTTACTAGAGGTTTTTTAAACCTTACAAGATTAAAAAAAAAAATGTTCCTTGCAGTTCAGTCCCTCCTGAAGGACATGTCATCCATACCATCTTATCAGCCAAAAAAAAWATATATATTTAKGTAGACATACCTGTTTCTTGGAAAGGTCATCTCCGCTGAAATGTTAATTAGATGTTGGTGCTGTTAAATATTAATAGACTAAAGTTCAGCTACAAAAAGTCTTTATCTCAGTTTCATTGTAAATACCTTTTTAGTGCTGTGTCCTAGAGATTCTTGTGGATAAAAAAAAAAAAAATCCTTTTAGTTTTCTTCCTCTCAAGTTGCTGCTCCTGGGAAAAGCAGGCCCATAAGTTAGTGCTGTAGCAATAAATTTAAATTCTTGCAAGCAGGAATTCAAACCCAGCAGTGCTGCTACAGAAACTCTTAATAAATTAAACACATTCATTGCACTTTACCAGATTATTAAAACACTTAAACATTATTAGCTGGGTTGCCTGAGAGCAGTGGGCTTCTCTGCGTGGAAACGTGTGCAGGGAAAAGCTTCCAAAAAGTCCCAGTAGGTGGAGGATGCTMAGTGATTCTCTGAACTTATTCCTCTCTCCTTTCTGAATTCTCTTYGTAGCAGCCTGGATCCTTCCTGAAATTAATTGTTTTAATTATGGCAAATGGCTTGAATGGCTTCTGTGTGAGGGAAGAATTAAAACTCTGGGAGRGTTTAGTGCAGAGAGGGGACATAAAGAGGGCACACGATGGAGATATCCCAGTAATGAATTGCCACACACAAAAAATAAATCTGGCACTTGCACTTAGCCTCTCTTATAACACAAGAACCAGGGGACTTGTAATGAAAGAGAAAGGCAGCAGAATGGAAGCCCTCAAAGAAAATAAATATTTATGCAAATGCATAATGAACCTGTGGAGTGAATTCCTGCAGGAGTGGAGTGAAGCCAGGAGCTCTGTGGGGTCCAGGAGAGGATTAGGGGTTTCTGTGGGTAATGGGAACATCTGGAGTCGTGTTGGATGGGGTGGGAAGAGGGAAGGGACAACAGGGACAGGAAAATGGCACTGGCAGCACAAACCTGGCTCAGGAGGGAGGAACTTCCATAACCGAGCATTTCACTCAGGGAAATGCCACTGTGCCACTAATTCTGGGAGGAGATTGTGCTGGGACAGTGACAGTCCTGTGCTGTTTTACCCCAACCAAGCCAAGAGGAGAGGTTTGAACATCAGAACCTATCCAGAGCAAACCAAGTGTTTTCTGTCCTGTGCTCTTGTTATTACAGCAGTCCTAAAGAACAACAGAATAAATAAATAAATAGAATTAATCTTTGGGGAGCAGGTGAGTTTTCCAAGTCTGCTGAGCTGTGTCACAGACATCATCATGGTCACAGAGATGGGGTTATACATAGGTTAGATATTAGGAAAAAGTTTTTCACAGAAAGGTGATAAAGTTCTGGGATGGCTGCCCAGGGAGGTGCTGGAGTGCCCATCCCTGGGTGTGTTTAACAAAGCCTGGCTGTGGCACTGGGGGCCAGGGTTTAGCTGAGCTGTTGGGGCTGGGTTGGACTTGATGGTCTTGAAGGTCTCTTCCAACCCAGTGATTCTCTGGGTGTGATGGGAGCTGTGTGGTGGCAGCACTGCTCAGTCCCTCTCCCTGCTGCTTTGCCCATCCCGTGTTTCAGTGTTCCCACTCTTTCTGAGGGGTTCATGTTTGAAATCCTGCAATAACACAATTTCTGCAGACATGCATTGTCCACAGTTCATTGACTTGATAAAATAAAGCACGTTCACTTTCCTTATCAGGGTCTCTGCCAGTGTTTTGGAGACCAAGGATATGGCTGACCCACATGACATTATTATTTATTTTATTGTATATTTATTAATATTTATTATTATTTACTATATTATTTATTTATTATGTATTATTTAGCCTATTTTCTCTTTTGCTAATAACAGCTTTATCCAAACCAGCTTGCCAGAAGCTCTCCACCCTGCCCATGCAGGGAATTGTTCCCTCCAAACACAGATGTTGAGGGAACACAGCAGACACGAGGCAGGCTGGAGCTGGATTTCCATTTCATCCATTAACCTTTCCAGAATCTCTGCCAGAAGGTGCCCACGGTGTTTTGGCCTCTTTATTGATGGTCTTCATTACCCTACTTGTCTGAGAAGGATTTTTTAAGATCAAAGCAGGAATTTCACCTCAGCACAGACAGACCGTCCCAAAAGGCCTCTCATTCACACTCAATTGATTCTGTGGCAACCTCAAACRTTTCCCAGCCCATTTCTTACTGACCTGCTTCATTCCAGGTGGTGTTTGAAAGCTCGGAGACGTGACAGAGATGATCTGAAGTAGGTCAGGAGCTGCCCCACTGCTGYATGTCTGCACTGCAATTTGTGCTGCTCCTCAGGTAACAGTGCCTGAATAACAGCAGGTTCTGTAAAGCAAATATCTTAACTTGAAGTAACAAATTACTTCTGTGGTGGAAATGAAGACAAACTCTGACTCATAAGTTTAAAATAGTCTTGATTTTATTCTGCAGGGTTTGTTGTTATGGTTCAGAGTATTAGGGTGGTTAGAAACAAGATTTTCTTGGAGCTAAAAGCTTGGAGCTTGAAATRTCTTGATTTTAGGCATGATAAGGAAAACTTAGTGAAAATTCTTTCCATACTTCTCATTTCTGACCTGTGCATGTGAGACATTGGAACAGACCCTGTGAGGACATTCCCAGCACAGAGCTCCCTCCTGTTCTTGCTCTGCTGGGTCTCCATCCTCTCTGCAGGGAAATGCCCACCCTCATCCTGCCTGGACTGGGCCCCCTTTGCATTCCCCATTGCAGGGGAATATAAACACCACTGTTGTTAGGTATTTACTGCTGTTTGAGGTATGCTGTTGTTAGATACATTCTGTTAGTAGATATTTAGTATAGAGACTCAACAAGGTAGAGGCCTTGTCAAGCTTCTAAAGGGGAAGGATGCTTTAGGATTTTAACTTTTCTATTTCCATCTCTCTGTAACCCTGCAGTTCTTTMGTGTGTAACTCTGAGCTCCACACCCAGGGTCAGCTGCTGCTGTCCCATTTTGGGCACACACAACAATTCCTCTCCAGGCCTGGCAGTCAAGGACACCTCACTGCCTCAGGCCCAGAGATGGGAACAAAAGTGAGCTGGGGCAGCAAACTGGGGCTCAATGCCTTCATTACCTGGAGCTGGAATTGGAGGATGAACCCCCAAAGTGCAAATGGCCCAAAGTTATAAAAGTGTGACACCCGTGGGCCGTGGGGCAGTTTGGGTTGGTCTGCCCTGGATGTACCTGAAGGGCCTTCAATCAACAGAACTGSTTTTAATTGCCTTCACTCTGCCTGCCCTCTGGTTTTAGGTGCCCCAAAAGGCATCACCATGTCTGGAAGGTGCCTTTAAGCTGCAGGGGGTTCTGGTTCAGAGCTGCCACGAGCAGCCCAGCAGCTCCTCCTGATGAGCTCTGTTTGTTGTGGCCTGACGCTGTCTGAGGGAGCGTGCAGGGCTCGGAGCTCCTTTGGAGCATTGTCTTCTTCAAACCCATCTTTAATGTGCTCTTTGTTTGAGAGCTCCCTTTGTAATTTAGTTGAAGCTGAATTATGAAAGGATCCTGATCTAAATGAGTCACCGTCCCGCTAGAAAGAATGTGACAAATATTAAATATTCTTGTGTCGCTCGCAGATCTGAAAGCAAATCCATTCTTTCCCTTTAATGCTCTTCCTGCCTTTATATTCTGATGATTCATCCCACATTACRGTGCCAATTTTTTCCCCTTCTTCCCAAAGCTAACAGGTGTTCCTTGGATTTGCCTCATCCGGTAGGAATCACTGTTGAGTCCAGCTGGAAATTTCCCATTCAGGAGCCCCTGCCCTGGGCATTGTGCACCTGGGCCCAGCTTTCCCGGTCCAGCCCAGCGTGGTCAGGCCTGGACAGCTGCTGCTGCACATCCACACCATTGTCTGGGCTGGATTTACTGCCCAGGGCTCTTGTACCACATTATGGAAATGCAACTGCTCCTGCCCTGAGATAGTGCTGCTGTGGGAGAGTGTTTAAAAGCAGGTATTCATCCAGAATTGTTCCCTTTTCTAAAAAAATCAGCACTCCACACCAGTAACATCAACAACTGTCCTTAGGCAGGAGTTGGGGTTTTTTTGCAGCTCAGTGAAAGCTTGTTTTAATAAGGTTACTTTGTCCAAACTCTCATCTTTTAAAATGAAAATGTTCTGCCAGATTGAGATGGATGAGTAAATGATGAAAATCCAGCACACGTACAAGTTCTGCTCAGTCCTGCCTTTGGCAGGCAGTGGTTCCACACATCTGAAACCATCACAGGCAGCAGGACTGTCCTCATTTGCTTGGAAGTGCCAAATGGCATTTGACAAATATTAATTCCATTTGATCGGATTGTAGTGCAATATTTTATTTGCAGGATGTTCAGACCTAATTAAAAAATATTTTCAACTTACTAAAATACCTTGGAAAACATCAGCCTTCTTTAATTGGAATCTGATAAACCAAGAAGCCAGAGCAGTCAGCCCTGTTTTAATCTGATTCTGTAAAAGTAGAAATTGTTGCAATGCTGAGTAAAGGAAGATTAGAAAAAATACGTGAGTGCATTTTCTATTCTAATCTCTTTGGTTTGGTGCTAATCTGAATATATTTAATTTGCTTCTGAAAAATGTAGGGGAAAATTTAAGAGGGAATAATAATATCAAGTTACCCTCATTTTGTGACACTGATCTTGTGACAAAAATACCATTTTTGTTATTGCCTGTCATTGTAACATTTCACCTCATTTATTGAAGCTGTTAGCACCTTGACTTATATAACATTGTAAAGGATGCACAGGCAAAGTCTTGGCCAAATTCCCCTTTTCTGCTGGAAAAAGAGATGTATGGAAGAGTTGGGAGAAGTGTTAAGAGTCAAGGCTCAGTGCACAGCAGTGGCTGGGGTGGCACCACTGCTTTGCAAGCTCCTTTCCAGAATAAAACCCCTGACAAGGTTAATTGGAACCAGGAATGTTCCACTGTGGGTTCAGCACTGCTGGAATGTGCTGATTCAGATGAGAACATTGTCAAGCTTCCTACTACGGCTGATTATCTAGACCTTAATTATTATATAAATCAATTCAGGATAAATAAGACCTTCTTGGTGTAATGGCTCGCTGCCATTTGTGATTAATATTTCATTAGGCACCAAGCCATCAAAGCACTTAAGCAGGTGCTCAATTTTAGCCACTTTAGTCAATTATACTTGGAATTAGGCATATGTTCCTAGGCTTTGCTTGACTGGACTGTTCCCCAAAGCTGAGCTGACCTTTACCTTTGTCATTAACATCAGTGAACAGTTTCTGTCTGTGCACCACCAAGGATTAAACATATGAAATTCGCTTGTTCCGCTCACAAACGAAATGTTGTCACCATTTCCAGGACTCTTTTGTCATCCTTCCATATGGTTGAGAGAATCTTTTCCCCAAAGCCTTGTTTTCCTTTGTATCCTTTGACTCTCCAGGTGGCAATCACGTAAATACACTGAATTATCAGCCTTTAGAGACACAAGCCAACAAAATGTGTGTCCTGCATCTTCTTTTTTTCCTTGTAGTAAACAGATTAAAATACTGTTACAGCTTTTCCATATTCCTGCAGAAACATCTCACCATTAACTTCTTCATAAGCTGGTTTTTGCATCACCAACAGGTTTTTACATCTCTTCTAATGACTTACTTTTATTTGCCAGTATTTTGAAAGATAAATAATCAAAAATCATGGGCTAATAGTGCCAACCTGAATTCTGGGACCAGTTTTCCATGGTTTTTCCAGCCCTTTGGTGGTGGGATCTTTGCAGGAGAGCAGGGAATGAGGAAGGCTGGATGTTTCAGAGGCACATCTGTGAGACAAGTTTGTGAGCTCAGAAAAGTCTTATTTACGCTGACATTCAGTTCAGTTTCTTTGTTACCTTTCTCACTGCAGATGAATAATTTCCAAAGCCTCTGTTCTCATTACAGATCTAATTTTGACTTCTTTGTGCTTTGGAAAATTTCAGTGTTGCCACATCTCATTTTCCTTGATTTTCTCTCTCCTTTCCAGRACGTTGTAGGAGAGGTTTGTCGTTTTGTCCTCCATTTGTGCTTTMACCTCCTGTGCTCCAGCTCTGGATCTGCTGTTCCCAAAGATGTCAAAGTGCTTTTCAGGGGACACTCAGTCAGATTTGGACCCTGTGGTCCATTTTAAAATGGACAGAGGTTCAGAAAAGCAGCAAGATTGGTTTGTAATTGTGTTGGAGGGCTGGAWGGGGAAACACAAGATGCAGCTCAAGGTGCAGATGGACAATTTGTCCATGAAATGATTTCACTGAGGTTACGGGCTGGTGGCACTTGATGGGCCAGGATGTCTTTGCTAAGGTGCAGACTTRGTGGGCTGGAATCCTTCTGGGAGGAGGATAATGGCTTTGGAAAATGTTGTCCAGTTTTATTTGTGAGCAGAAAAATCCCCTGAGTTGTTCGGGCAAATCTGAAGGAGTTGCTGGATTTTGTCTACTGGAGAAAGAAAAAGGGGGTAATCTGGAATTCCCATAATTTGTAGGATATCTGCACCTTGATTGAACTGTTGTGTGCTGAGAACTTTGCAGTCTGAAGTAAAAGATCAGARTATTTTGTGGTCAGCAAGCAAAACCTTCAGCTTTCATGGAAACTGTAAATATTGGAGAAATATCAATCACATTTTTCAAAAGCATCAATCTATTGGAAGTTATATTCATGGTGGACAGGACTGTAGGAATTTATTGTTGAAATCTATTTAATAACTAGCATGAATTAAAAGGTGGAGACCCAAGAGGAGAAAGAGAAAGTAGAAAATGGTTTAATATGAGTACAGAGTAGCCAAAGAGGCTGATGGAGTGACCTGGATTAGGTGGTTAATTTTTTTTTTCTTCTGTCATTAAACTATGAAAGAAGGGTTTGATAACTTACCAAAAGTTCCCAAGTTTTATTTAGATTTCAGGAGAGATTATATATTCCCATAGTTTGGATTTCCATTTGTGAGACATTACAAAACTGCAATGTCTCAATGGAGTAGGTGACAGAAACAGTAAAAAAATAACCTCAGGTTGATTTGTACGAGACTTCAGAACTTGCTTTAAATACACTAATTTTTTTTTTTCTCAAAAGACATGAAATATTTAATTTCTGTAGTCCTTCTGCCAAATGTCTGGCATTGTGTTATTCCATTATTTTGTTGTTGATAATTTTTATGATGAGGGGGGTTGAGAAGTAGTTTCAGAGCTGTGCTTGAAGATGTGAGCTGGTGTTTCCTCCTATAACCACACAGCAAAGGCAGCCTGACTGAATCCATCCACCTGGAGAGCAGGAAAACTCTGCTCGGTTCCAGCTCACCTTCAGAAATCCTTTCCTGATAAAATCAACCCAGAATTCATGAAAATCAATGGGAAAATGCAAAGTGATTAGCAAAAATAAGCCCAAATTTCCCCTCGTAGTCAATCCAAGGCAGAGTTTTGTGCTGGCTCCAGTGCCYGCAGGGTCTGTTCCTGCTGGGGACATTGATCCTTTGATATTCCCATCTCTTTGTCTTCCTTTTTCATCTCAGAACAAAGTATTGTGTTCTTCAACTTTGACCAAAGAGATTGGCAATGGGACAGGAGGAATAATCTTACCTGTCCAAGGCCCATTAATACTCACAAAAATATGCTCTAAATGAGACATTTATACAAATCAATATACATTAAAATGTATGGGGAGCCAAGGCAAGCCAAGCAGAACTTGTTCTTTAATCTTCATTAAAAATAAAAGATTAAAAATTTATCTCTTCCTTCCTAATGCAGAGAGGTGTGGTGAAGGGAATGTGACCCRAAGTTTTAATGGAGCAGCACTTAAATTTTATTATCTGTACAAAAAAAAGGATTTTCATAGTGGAAAAAAAAAAAAAGGATAATATACTTTAAAAAAAAGCAGCAAACAAGCAATCAAAAGGAGCTTGTGGTTTGCTTGATGCTATAATGGAGCAGTATTTTTAGAGGGACACAGGCTGTGCTTGGGAAGAATTGGGATTTTTAACTGTGGGCAGGCTGAGCTGGGTCCCCACAGCAGCATTTCCCTTTTATCTCTGCATCTGCAATGTGCTGCCTTCCACACCCTGGACTCGTTTGGTTACAAATGTCAGGGAGAATTCTGTGCATAAACAGGGAAATGATAGGGATGGGGAGAGGAGAGTGCAAGGGATTGAGGGGAGGACTGGGGATGTAGTGAGCTCCAAGGCCGGGGGCTGGGAGCAGCCTGGAACAATGGAACAGTGTCCCCATGGCAGGGCTTAGGAGCTAGACAATCTCTCAGGTCCCTTCCAACCCAGGCCATTCTGAAATTCTCTGATAAAAGCAGAATTGTGGTTTCCATCCATCCTCTGCACCATTTGGGTTACAGTTTTTTGCCCTTCTGTTTTTTGCTGTCCCCTTGACAGGGCTGTGAATAATTCCTGCATTTACTGTGTCACTGCAGTCACCCTCATTGCACCAAAAGCAGAAATCTGTCCTTCTGYGAGCCCTAAGAGGAGCAGAAGAGGACTGCAACTTTTATTTCCTTTATTCACACAGAGTTTTTAAGTGTATTTGGTGTTTTAGGTGTGATCAGCTGAAGTGCTTTACAGTTGCTGCTGATCTCACTTTTTTATCCCAGCGCTCGCCATGGGCATAAACAGAGTGGAGCTGGGCTTTCAGCTCAAGGTTCAAGGACCTTTTGTGTCTAAAAGCTGCTCCTCTTACCCATTAGTCCAGCATGTTATTTATTCTTGCAGATAAGCTTCTTTCTTCTCTCCCTTTTCTTAGGACTTGCAACAGTTTGCAGGAGTTGCAGGGTGAGCGTGAAGAGCTCGGTGTCAGAGGGGCAGGAGATGCTTTGTAGTGCTGAGCCAGAGCTGCTTTCCAAGGAATTCATTTTCTGCAGAGATTCACAGCAAAGAGAGGGCAGAGAAGCCCTGCTGGCAATGGGGATAAATCCTGGGGAGCTGCGAGGATTAGAGCTGATTACAATCCTCAGGAGCTCGGGTTGTGACTTCCTCAGAAGTTGCAATCCCACTGACAGGACAGGGAGGGCACGGGGAGGAGGAGCAGCAAAGTTTCCCTGGATTTTTCAGGCAGGAAAAGAGCCCCACTTTCACCAGGAAGTTGAGTGGATTTACAGCTCATTTGGGTCTTTAGGTTTTGTCTGCTTTGAGCTTGATCCTTGGGGTTTGGGAGTTGAAACAGAGACATCCAAGTGTGGCCACTCCTTTCTAGTCCTTCTGGTTTGGATTTCCTCTGCCATTCCATTTTAATTCCATATACACATAAAATTCATATATATATATATATATATATATATATATATGATTTTTTCCTTAGAAAATCTATCCCCAAACTGACAAAAAATATAATTACAGAGCTACCATTCCTTTCAAACTGTTGTGCTGAGTAGAACCAATATCTGTGAATATTGGGGGATTTTATTTCCCCATTTTGTAACATTTGGCCACTGTTGGATATTGATACCCTCACTTCAATTACTGCAAATACTGGGGGAAGGAGCAATTTTCACACAAGATGAATTTTCAGAGTGGTGAGCGATGGTTTGATGTCCAGAATTTCTACTTCAGGATGATCCTTGCTTATTGTTTTCCATTAAAGGAGGCTCTGCATGAAGCACTGCATTAAAAAATAGTAGCATGGGAATGGAAGAAATTAATAGTCTTTTTTATATATATTATGGAATTGTGATCATATACATGTGGGGGCAAAATAAATATCAACATTAAACTGCTCAGCTGGGTAACCATGATTTTAAGCGTCAACACAAAACAATTCCTCTAAAATCAGAAATTTTTGGGAGAGGGCAGGAGTAAAACTCTGAGATTGAGATGTTTTACCTCAATTCATTCAGAGAGGCTGGAGGACAGGAACAACAGGGAACTTCTGCATAATTCCACGTGGAGATAATGCAGGAGGAAGGAGGGATTGGAAAACATGGCACTTACATACAGATATTATATTTCCTTGAAGGAAAATGTTCCACAACATCCTAAGCCCTGTGGTAGAAAAGCCCAACATGTTTTGCTGAAAGCATAAGTAGAAAAGAAATTAAACTGATGAAGAGACTGTTAAATATCACTGAGGAAACTCAGAGCACTCATTGTATATGTTAAAAAAAATAATAGTGCTCTCTATTACCCACTAAAATATAGGGGAAGTTACTGTTGGTGAGAAAGCCTGGATTGTTATGGGATAATAAAAATAAATCAGGAGTGGTAAGGCCCAGGTTTCATTGTAGCTTTGTCAGTGTTTGCTGTAACTGCTGAGTTATAACTCCATTTTCAGTGAGWGCAGGGTCCACTCGGGGTGTTGCATACCAGTTCTTACATTTACTGTCCACTTTAATACCCAGCCTGGCTGATTTAAACCACACCTTAAGTTAATTAACTAGGTCAGCATTAAGATTATCTCAGAGAGCCAAAAAGTTCCATTTCAGTGTTAATCATGGTGTAGCTACAGCTTTTTAATTTGATTTTTTTGTTAGTGGAGATTCAAGAGCAGTGGAGTGCCACAGTGCAGAGCATTCCCAAATTCTTCATTTAATCCAAACTCATAATTACCTACAATTCATACTGAAGGCTAAATGCATAACAAACAACGTGGCTGGATGGGGCTTAAATTGAAAACCAATCCCAAGACAAACATTATTATTTACACTTTAAAATAAAAGCCAGTGCTCAATACCATTATTCTGCTGTTTTCCTGCACTGTAATTTCTCCTGAAAGATTTTTTGTGCTCTACAATTTTGYAGTGCTCATCCTCCTGGTTAGATTTTCCTCTAGATTAACAACACTGAGCTTGGTCTGATTTTWTTTTTTTTTTGAGTAAATGGAAAGTTTTCTCTGAATCCTGTGGTTGGGGGAATAAATTYGAGAGCTGGATTTCTTTCCCAGTTTTAAATCCATCAGGTTGATAATAGTGGGTAATAATGTTTTAATATGACACAAAATCAGCCATGATTTTGATATTGGTGATGATATTTTGATATTGATTGATGATATTGGTGGTGCTGCACTGATCCCACTCCCCTGGGCTGAGCAGGGCATCAGATCTGCTGGAGTTCCACAGGGATCAGTCTCCCAGTTAAAAGCAGGAGTGCTAGGAGCAGCTTTTGGAGGCAGAATGCTGATTTTGGAGCAGATGTTTGGCAATCAATGGTTTTGTAGCCACGGGGCAGCTCCTGCTTTTCTTCTCTGTGCACTCACCATTCCAGCAGGGATCTCTGTGGAATTTCTTTTTGTGGAGAGGAATTTCTTCCTGTGGGTTCTTTGTGGAATCAATGCTTTGATTGCCTCCTATGATTTCACACAGTTTGAAGCCCAGCTTATTGTAATCTTGGCTTAACAGCCTCTTCCACACTGGTCAGGTTTCCAGCTAGGCAGCTCTTTGAAACTTCACTTAATGCTTTTCTTGTCTCAGGGCAAAGCAAAAGCTTTTGCCAGCCTTGACTGTGAGATAAATGGCTCAGATATTACTTTTTATGAGAGATTTCCCAGGTTTTTCACTTGACTCTTATCACCATACTCCCCTCATTTCAAAGGTGCTGCATTAGTTGGTGTGCTTTATTTTGCTGTGTGTTGTCTGCTCCACACAATCTCCCCATTTCTTCCTGCTTTTGTTTAATTGTGATTTCACATCTCTTGTGCCTCCCAGTTCTCTGCTGGGGTTTTTTTATCTAATCAGAAGGATCTGATGGTTTGCAGGAGCACTGCTGCTCTTAGGGAACAGCCAGGAAGRGAACCTGCTTCTGTTTGATTGTGTATTTACCACTTCTGGGGGTGTTCTTTTACTGAATAATGATCCAGTCTCACCAAGACTTCAGAGCATGGTAAATTACAAAGTGCCTGCGGTTTGTGGGCTCCTGTTTAATTGTTTGCAATTTGTTGAGGTATAAAGTGCCTAAATGCATGAAATCTTTAGGACAGAGCTTGTTTTCCTTCTGCATTTACTCTCTGGGGTGAAACTCGGCCTTTACTTCTTAGCCTAAAAATGAGAGTTTGTTTTAGACTGGAAAACTTGTTTTTTCCAAAKAATACAGGCATTTCCCACTGTGTGGTATCAGGGATTTACACATTCCCAGCCTCATGGAAGCTTCACTTTCTGCCTCAAACTTGTGAGCAGCCTTCAAGAAAATTCCTTTTTTTATTAGCTTATCCTCCAGCTTCCAGCACAGGGCTGGATGAAGTTGTGTAGATACCCCAGGAATCAACTCTGTCGATATTCTCAGCCTTCAGAAGTTCAGTTTCTGCTGCTGGGCTCCTTTTCCTCACTGCTTTGCCCATCCCTGTGACTGAGTGCAATGTCAGAATCCAGGAGCACGGTGTGAGGCTCTGCCAGGAGTCCTGCCTTGGCATTCCTGATAAAGCTGAGCAAGATCAGAAGTTCCCTTCCCTGGATACCAAATCCTACAAGCCCAGAATGCGAATCCTGGTTTTTGTGAACAGGAAAATTCTTGTTAAACTCCTGTAATTATTTATCAACAGCTTTCCAGGTGACAGTTCAGTTCAGGCAGAGGGATTCTGCTCTTTGTTCTTGCAGCAGCTCCTTCAGGAAAGCCTCAGCATTCTTCACCCCTCTGATGCCTTGTGCAGGYTGCCCTGGAGCAGAGGCTGGGCMGAGTCCCAGAATAAAGCAGGGATTTATCCAAAGGATCTCCTSCATGGRTCCACCTTGGGCAGCACCAGAGCCCAGCCAGGGCTGCACCCAAGATGAACCAAAATGGCCCCAAAATGCACCAGCGCTCCCGGGGGCTCTCCCTGGGATCAGTTCTGCTCCATTTGCACCTTGCASTTCATTGTCCCATTCCAGCTTTGGCCCCTGCAGTCCCACCCTGCTTGTTTTTCTCTCTSCAGYCCACGGKGTTTGTGCTCTGGGGCTGAGATTKGGATCATTTGTCCTTGGTGCCCAGCTGGAGCAGGAATTGTTTTGTCTCCCTGCTCTGTGCACAGAGCTCACCATCCCCTGATATGGAGCCCGGACCCACACACTAAAGCAGCTCAGAATGTGAAAYAGAGAAAAGCTSAAACCTGAGGCATCACCACAGCTCTTCATGTGGAAACTCCTCTTCTTCCACTTCTGACTATCAAGAACATTTTCAAACTACTGCCCTTCATGCTATCCTAGCTAAATTCACCTTAGGAAGGAGATACGTGTGGCTTTTTGTCAAAATAAGATAAAAAATACTCAGCAGCAGTGTGAATCATTGTGAGCATAAAGAGAAACACATTGAAACCAGCACAAGCTTGCATTCAGAGAGTGACTCCATTTCAGCAGCTGCATTTTAGTTTGATTTCCATTTTTCCTGAGGTTGCTGGCACTTTGTGAGCACACTGATTTAAATTCCCCATCTCTGCAATGCATGGGCAGTGTGAAGAAGGCAGTGATTGTGTTCTGTTCAGTTTATTTTGTGTTCTGGCAGTTTATTTTGCTTCATCCCACTCCTCTGGACTGGGAAAAGCAGCAGAGTTAGAGCTGGTGGGTAATGGGAGGCTCCACTGAGCAGATGTGGCTGGATCCTGATTCTTAAAAATGACAGAACTTAGACAAAGCTTGGTTGGTGTGACTTAAGGAAGCTGAACTGGATTTGTCATAGATTCCACTAAAATTAATTGGGCGAATTTGATACCAATATCTAAATGTTCCTTAAGAGTGAGGGATGCAGCTGGTCCTGACAGTGTGGGTGCATCTCCAAACTGCAGCCTGGCTGTATTAATGCCACTTCTCAGGACATTTGGGGCAATAACAGCCACAATTCTGGGTGTAAAAGGAGATTTCTTTGCATTTCTTCCCATTTCAGCCATGCAGAGAGAGCACGGATTGAGGAAAGCAGCAATCCCTGCTCTCTACCAATAATTCTGTGTGGCTCGTGCAAACAATCTTTGCTTTAGTAAGGAATGTTTTTAGAATGAAATTTTAGTGAATGGATTTTAGTGAAATTTAGTGAATTTTAGAATGTTTTTTTTGTGAAATTTAGCGAATTTTAGAATGAATTTTAATGAAAAATTCTCTTAATGAAGAGAAGCAATTTCTCTGTTTGTGTACTCACGTGAGCATTCACRTTCAGCATAATCTCCATGTTCAGGAAATAATCCTCCATTTGGACAAACAAAATGGCAATCAAAGGCAGAGGGGTGTTGTCTAGGACAAATCCAGCATTTATTCAAGAACTCTCTCAATTACCATTTCAGTTTTGTTTGCATGAATTCTGCCTGCCTGCAAATAGGATTTGCAGTCCTGAGCCAGATTTTAATTCAATAGAAATCACAGTGGAGGTAGCCATGGTAGAATCACAGCTTTTTATTTCAGTAGAAAGTGTTGCAAGAGTTTCACAGCCAAGCCAAASCATTTGTTTGCTGTTTTGTAGTCAACATTTTATAGCCTCTTTTTAGTACAGGCTGTTCATTTAAAAGAAGGGAAAAGCTGGTCATGGAGYGAATGCCAGAGGTTATCTGCTTCCCTTGAATAGGGAAGTAGCTTTATTTCCACGAGAAAAAAAGAGTTGGTGTRGAAACCTTCAGGTAGTGTGACAAAATCAGCAAATAATTGAAATTTGAGGCGAAGGAGTGGAGCAGTCTGTGCTGTCAGACTGGGAGGTTGGTGTGGACGTTGCTCTTCCYCCAGTTGTACCTTCCCAAAATAATAAGGGAATGAAATGTTCCCTGAAATGAGAATCCACTGAGCTGCGCTGACTTTGAATGCTGTGGGGATTCACCAGAAAGGGGCTCACTSATTTATAAATTCATTCCCCAGTCCTGTTGACCCTGAAGGAAAAAATCTGCGGTTCAGCTGCTGGAATGTGGGATCACAKTTGGGTTTGGTCAGTCCCTCACCTCTGAGGTGGAGCCAATGCAGCGCTAAATGGAATAGGAGAAATTGTTGGAATGGAATTGTTGGACTGCATGAAACAAAAACCTCTCTGAGGGACCCAGAGAGAAAAAAGAATGCTGGGTTTGAATTAGAACCTCTGTAGAAGCTGAAATATATTAAGGCACACAGAYGTGAAATAAAAGTGTAAGTTTTAGTTTTACAGAAGTAGAAATACATCTTAAAACAAAGTTATGGTTGAATGGGATTGGGTTAAGGCATGGTTTACTCAGTCCTGGCAGCAAAATTAAGCAGAATTATTTTTTAAAATTTTCTGCATTTCACATTCCTGTRATGATGCCATTACAGCGCTTAAAAATTTCTTCCACGCTGTAAGATGACACATTTCTGATGGACCTCTGTTTACTGTTAATTTAGCTCTGATTTATTCTGAAAAYCCTTTTCAGGAATGCTGAGAAGCATTTTCTTTTATAGCACTGCAGGGAGAAAGTCACCAAAAGTCTTGGAAATTCTGCTTTAAAGCCCCGAGCTGCAGTGTGGGCAGAGACTCTCAGATAATCAGAACAAACATTTTGATGCTTTGTTACTCCATCTGAATATGTATCTAATCTTAATATTATCAACTTTCCTTCTTGCACACATGGTTAGTATTATTTTTTGTCAGTAATTAAGAGTTTGGCATAGCAGAAATGTTTCAGATTCATGGAAGTATCCAAAGAAAATTTAATTTTAGCACTTTTTACTACTGAGTGAGTAAAGGTGGAGTACTAAAGCAACACGATTTTGGGTGCTGACTTTGAATTTTCATTTAGCAACTTGCTTTCCTGCTAAAATTCTCCTTTTGGGGCTAATTCCAGCATTGTTTATCTGTTGTTTTTAAAAACAAAATCACATCTGGAATGACTTCCGCCTGCTTCTTCAGCTCTATCTTGAGGGCAGTGTGGGTGGAAATGGAACAGCAGCAAGGGGAGGGAGGGATTGATGACCATGGGATAAGGGAAAGGAAAGCAAATCCCTCTTTGAYTTCTCCTGGGTCTGGTCTTGTGTTGCTCCCTCACATTTTAATCCCACTCAAAATTTGGGGCATCATTTATTTGTAGCACCCTTGGTCTTCACTGACTAAATAGTATGGGATTGATAAATAGAAAAGTGGTTTTGGGGGGAAAATCAGAAATGATCACATGGCTGGAGAAGAATAGAAGTTGAGTTTTACCTGTTATTATTCACTGCCTTTCACCCAAGCCCCAAAGTTTCAGGAAATTCTGTCCGCAACCATAATAAGCCTCAAAAAGGATAATAAAAAAGTATCAGGTGTTGGCAGTCTGTTGAGAAAGCAGGTGGCTGCTCCTAAATCTAATTCCTGGGGTTTTATGGCGTGGCAGTAAAAGAGGGAAGCAACCAGCGTTGTTCCCCACAGAGGTGGAATTAAATTCAGATTTGTTTCAGCAGGGCATTAATGGGGTTCCTCAGAGAGAGACTCTCTGGCTTTGAGTTTGGTACTGGGTGGAAAATCATCTGTACAGGGGTTTCTGAGCTGTGACAATATGTTACAACTCGAATTTTTACTAATTCAATTTATTACGCCCAATAGCTTGTTTCCATATTAGATGTCCCATTATAGTTTTTTTAAGCCTTTTGTGAGAACTAAGGGGGATTTTCCTTGCCTCCACTTATGTCTTTATGGTTCATATCTAATTATTAAATTAATAATTACAGGTAGCTCTGCTGATTTTACCTTCTGGAAAATCCATTCGGTAAAGATCAGTTCCACTTTCTCCCTTCCCTGTAAAGATCTTAAATGTGTTCACACCAGAATTTGGGATCAAAAATACCAATTCACCATTCAAAGAAAGCCCAGCACAAAGATAATGCCACAACATTCTGAGCTTGTTGCTTCTTCAAAAAGTATTTTCAATTCTTTAGTTRTGAAAGCATGGAGAAAACCCATTTAGGGGTGTCCATAATGTTTCTACAAGYGTAAAATATTTAAGTGGAATAATCAAAGCAGGATTATTCCCTCCTGGTCMTGCCCAGCCCCAAAAGCTCAGGTACAAATTGTGGGTTTGGGTTCCCTGACTGACTCAAGGGCATTTTGTCCCTTTCTGCATATTTTTCTTTTGTTACATTTCCTTATTTCAATATATTTTGTAGTTTATCAGACAGATCCTTTAGCGCTTCAGTCAACAAGCAAATAATAAAGGTTTGGTCGTGGAGCTCCATGAAATTCTTTGTGGATTTCTGATCCTATTGGCTATTTTCTAATCTTTTGGGGGGGAGAATTGAAGCCAGCAGTGCCCTTCAGAGCTGGGCATTTGTATTTTTAGCTTTGGCCTTCTTTAAGGTAGAATTATCTGAATTGCTCAGCCAATGTCCAGTTAATGCCATGAGCATCTCTGATAATTCCTGCATTTTTGTCCTCGTACTTCCCAGTTTTAAACCTCTGAAAATAGCTCAGGAAAAAGCTCAGGAGTCAGGAGGGAACAGGAAAATGGGGAATGCGCTGTAAAATCAATCAATCCTGCAGTAACAGGGGTGAGGTGAGTGTAACCCTGCTATAAATATTAACATAGGCATAAATTGGGCATTTTTAGCTGGCATCCCATTTCAGTCAAGCATTTTAATTTGGTACCTAGAATCCAAAGACTTTGGGTGGAAAAAGAAAAGAATGAAAGCTTAATCATAATATTATTTTAGGAACCAAAATTAGCCTGGATGCGGAGATGTGTGTCCCTACAAGGGCAACTTCCATGGTAAAATTATTTCTAAATTTAAAATACTGACCAAATGTACACAAACCTGTTATTTTATGGAGACTGTTAAAAAATATGTTTTCCTACTTCATTTTACTGCTCAGTGCCTAATTGGGGCCTGAATATGTTTAAAATGAACAATCATTTTTCTGTTTAATTGTTCCAAACTCATGCAATGGAAGTAAATCTATTTCCTAATCCTAAACCAGGCAAGAAAAGGGATTGGATTTATTCTCAAAGGTGATGCTTGACTTTCTGAAAAGATTAATGGATCTTCTGTCTCAGAGATATCTCGTACCAAAGCAGATCCAGAAGATAAAATAGGCTCTTACTTTGCTTTTTTTTTCCTTTTTCTCTACTTTAGAAATACTTAAAGTGTGTAAAGAAGTTCATTTTAGCAGTAATGCATTATTTATATWTTTTTTTAATTATTTAAGAATAGTTTTTACCTGATGAATAGAGTTGTGATCCCTACCATTTCAATTCTGATAAGAACTTCCCCATTCTTAGAAATCAGACATTTCTAAATGCACATAGTTTGGATGACTTGGCAGAAATGCTTGCCTGGTGTGGTTTCTTCTGCCACTGAACATCTGGCCAGATGTTCATTCCCATCTCTTTCATCCCAGTGTGAATTTCCAACATTTGGGAGAGGAGGCAACTTCATCTGGATTTTAATGCCAGTCGTGTCAATCCCGGGCCTTGGGTTGTGGGATGATTTGTGAGAGGTGAAAAAAGCAGGATTAATAGGAAGTTTTAAAGGATTGATTAGGAAAAATGGGATTAGTGGGAACTTGGGTGTTTTTAGGGATTGTTTTGCCTTTAGAGGGTGTGATAGAACATCACTGTCAATGCTGTTTGTCCCCATCCTCTGTGAAGCCACTCTGGGCATGTCCCCCAGTGCCCCTGCAGGACTGGGATTTTGGGRTGAGGATCCCATCCAGGTGGGGTCAGGTGGGAATTCCGTGCACACTCAGCCCCTGTGTGTGCAGCAGCAGCAGCAGGAGGTTCTGGGTGGGAATTTGAGGAATGCCTGAGCAGATGGCAGCTCCAACGTGTGAGGAGCTGATCTGCAGTGATTAAGACAAGTGTAAAATTGGATTTTGAGCATCTTAAAAAGTGCGCGGCTCGCTTGCTTGGAGTTTCATGCAAAATAAGTGGAAGTTCTGTGACAATTTGTAAATTTGGCTGAGGGGAAAGCCATTAATAATCCTGGTGGCTGTCTCACTTCTTGAGAGATGCAAATGGTGCTGCCTCCTGTGGTGGCAAAGGCGAGGATTTACCGAAGGCTTTGGGAAGAGAACTCTTACCCAGCTGACAGCAGGAGCTAAAAATGAACTTTTATATTTTATTGTGTAAAACCTTTTACTTGTAGTGTTGTGTGAGAAAAGAAATTGTTTAAAATGTTGGTGTTACGYGAAAAATAATTCCTAGAGTGAGGGTTAGGTCCACATCTATAATTTAGAGCTTAAAAGTTAATTCATGTATTAGTGTATATAATTAGTTAATTAATTTATGTAAATCTGACAGTTTCTTACCTGGATGATCACACAGGAAGGGTGGGTGGATTTGCAGTAATTAATCAAGTTTGCCTTTTGGTTTCAACGTTACTTTTCTGAAGGACTGGGTGGATTTGCAGCATTTAATCAAGTTTGCCTTTTGGGTTCAACGTTTTTTTCTGTGYGTTAACTTCTGAATTCATTTTCACTGCTTTGTTCAGCTGTTTGCACCATTCAGGACTCTCCATAAGAGTTGCTGCTTAATTAGGGTTGAATTACATGACACAAAAMCCCGAATATCAGCATTCTTGGTCCTTCCAGCCATTGCCACCAGGTACTTCTGGAACATTACTGGATGGAGCTGCAGCTCCTGCGAGGAAAACACACCTGGGGCAACACCTAAAATTCTGTCTCGGGAGTGGCAGCGATTGCAAAGTCACCTCAGAGCTCCTGCTGGATATTTGTGGTGGGTTAATATTGGATATTCCTTCTGGATATTCATGCTGGATATTCCTGGTGGATATTCATCCTGGATATTCTTTCTGGATATTAGTGGTGGATATTCACAGTGGATATTCCTTCTGGATATTCCTGCTCAGTATTCCTTCTGGATATTAATCCTTGATATTCCTGCTCAATATTCCTTCTGTATATTAATCCTTGATATTCCTTCTAGGTATTTATCCTGGATATTCCTTCTGCATATTCATACTGGATATTAATGCTGAATATTCCTTCTGGCTATTCTTTCTGGATATTCATTCTGGATATTCCTTCTGGATATTTATGCTGGTTATTCATCCTGGATATTCGTGCTGGCTTCTCTCTGAACAAACACTTGCAGCAGATATTATCAARGGAAATGCTGAAATAATATTACAGTCAACACAGATCTTGAATTGACCTTTTTTTATTCCCCCCCCCCCCAAGACCTGAAATATAAATGATAAATGTAGCCACACTGCAGTTTGGAAAGTAAATTAGGCAAAGCATTAAAAACCTGGGTTGGTGAGATTTTTTAAAATAATAATTTTTATTGTAAATAATTTCCTGTAATCCAGGCCTCCTATTGCCATCTGCAGGAACCATTTTCCCAGTTTGGGAATGGGACAGCCTGTGCCTGAGGCACTGAGAAAATCAGCAGTGACCCAAGAGCTGCTGGGGGATGTGAGCTTGGAAATAAAGCGCTGGTGATGAAATTTAGCTTCAAAATCTCTCTCAGAATTCACTCAGGAAGGACTGAATCTTGAATTGTTCAGCTAAACCCCACCATTCTCGCCTTCACTGTACAAAGTCTAGAAATTCAGATTTTTTAGGTYTTTGTAGTAATCATGTTGCAGTTGTCTAAATTAAAACAGATTATGGGAATGCTGAGTCCATGACMCCATCCTGCTCCCTGAACACTTCTTGGACCATCCCAAGCTCAGGCCCTTGGCTGGTTGAACCTTGGAAAATTCCAGGAATGGGGATGAGTTGCCAAGCAGCATTTCTACACTGACCAGCAAAAAAACAAAAACTAAAACCCAACAGAAAGTGACACACAAACGTCTCAGTTAAATCATATTTTCACTTTCTGATTTAGGTCATAGCTAAACTGTTAGCTCATAGTTCGTATTTATTTCATGGTGGCCTTTGGAGGAATGGAGTGAAAAGGAAGCTGGCAGGGTTTGGCAGAAATAAATTCATTAATCTGGTTCTAAAATTCTGAAGGAACAGAAGAGATGAGGAAATCGGTATAGCCTGACATGCCAGTAAATGAAATAATGGCAAAATAGACATATTTGGGAAAAATACCTGATTTTGTTGTGCTGCCATCCTAGAAAAGGCAGAGTGGAATGAAGCAGTGATCATGTGGAACCTGTCATTCTGCATTTTGCTGATACAAAAGCTGTTGACTGCGTGCTACACAACATTTCCCTCATTCACAAATGAGAATTTGAAGAGAATGGGTTTATTTGGAAATGATATTTGCATATGCACTCCTAATTTTTTTTTTTCTTGTGGAAAATAAATTATTCTCTTTAATACACGGGAGAAATGAGCTGACTTCCCACCAGCATCCTTAGAAAATGGAGTTCAAAAAGTCCTTGTGATGTAGGAGGAGATTTGCATCTCCACAGAAAACAGGACCCTGTGGTTTTTCCCTTTGTTTAAAGCAGTTCTCTTTTTGCTTTGATTTTCTCACCTGCAAGTTTATTTATTGAATTTTCAACTAATTTGGTTTCAAAGCAAGTGTGGTAAACAGAGGGAAAAAATATTGATAGCTTTTGCCACCACGAAGCATCACTTGCATCCTGGAAATATTTACGTTTTTAAAGAAGATAACATTAAAAAATTTTCTCTTTGGAGAGCTAGGGAATGATTCTTAAAAATGAAAAAAAAACAAAAACCGTTTGTAATGAGATGAATCTGTACATGTTGCATGGGATATTAGACAATAATTTATCCAGCCAGAAGTGTGTTCACCTATTTTCAGTTTATGAGATAGACTGGGAACAAAGCTGTGCCTTCTGAGAAGATAAGTGCTTTTTAGAGATCTCTGGGCTCTCTGGGGTTTTAATTAGGGATTTTTATAGCTTTTGTATACGAGCTTCTAAGACCTTTTTACTTCAAAATAAAATTCAGATTTTTTGTGTCCTCCCTTGATCAATTTTAAGGCCAACAGTGAAGGTAGAAAGGATCTGTTTCTAAATACTAATGAGTGCCTTTCTAAAAGGAGAAGGAACCTTCGTCAGTGTGCGTGGGCAGGTGTTCAGGTATCTATAAAAGGACATTTTATCAATACAAAAATAATTGTGGAGTGTTTGTAATTAACAGAATTATTTAATTAGGCTCCCAGATTTAGGCTTTGGCTGGTGAATTGTGGGTGGTGCTCCATGCAGCCCTCAGGAAGGGAGTGATGCGTGCGCCTAAAATTCAAAAAGGAGCTGTGGTGATTATTTCTTACCTGAAATCAACCCAGATCCCCATGGAGGTGGCCCAGGGAGCCTCATCCATGCAGGAATTGGAGCTCTGAGGTTTTTTGGGAATTTTTGGGATGCTCAGGCAGGCAGAGGCAGCTCAGGACCACCCTGCTGGGATGTGGTGCCAGCTCTGCCCTGCTGAGGCAGCTCCAGAGCAGGGCTCACTCTCAGCTGCTCCATCAGAAGCTCCTCCAGAGATTAAAAAGAAATAAAAAGTTCACTCTTCTCCAAATGATTCCCGCTCYCTAGTTGCCATGGCTGTGGTGAAACGTTGTCTTCAGCTGGGGTTGAGCTGGTGGCTCTGTCAGAAGCTCTCTGAGTCAGCAAAATGGGAATGAAAACTGATGGCACCTTGCATAACACATGTTTTATAAATATGATTTATCCCTGGGAGAGAGCACAAGTCAAAGGCATTGTTGGCAGCCTTGATTCAGATTTTTTTTTATTTTTATCTGATTTTTGTGCGTCATCTGCCAAAAGAAAGCCCCGGAAGTTTGACTCAGGGTGTGATGCAAGAGGAAACAGATGGCAAATTCCACTCAAATTCAGGGTTAAGCCACCATGGGTAAAAACCTGTGGGAAAACTCCTATTTTWAAATATTAGTGACCTCATTTTTTAAACTGAGGGAAAAGGTTGTTTTCCTTCCACATTTAGCACAATATTTGTGGTAAGTAAAACAAAACAGGAAATGTGTTCTTCTCTTTAGCTTCTGTAATTTGAATAAAAGGAAAAAAAATAGCTCAATAATCTTAATTTCATAAAATAATCCCAGACCCAGCATTTCTAAAGTTCATATTATGATTTTTGTAGGATTTTATAGCAGTTTTCTAYAGCTTATGATAAATATTTGTGTCTTCCCTGTTAAAGCCTTGTGTTTATAYACAAATGTAAATGAATATATACAAATATGTCTTAAAGGTTGGGCTGAATGATTCTATAATTTTATGATTCCATAATTTTATGATTCTAAATAAGGGTTCTGATGTGGGGAAAAAAATAGGATTTACAGGATAAACTTACTATGACAAATGGGGGGGGGGGGGAAGGAAAATAAGGTTTAAATGAATGTTTTTCCTGCCAAAAGAGTTTTATAAAAAATATTTCCATCTGAATGATCTGAACAGTTGTGAAATCGAGACAAGAGCTACGGGTGGTGGTACTTTCAGCCACAAATACCTGCCAGAAGGACATGAAAAAACCCCCATTGTTACCATGTAATCCAGCAGCCATGGCTTTGGTTTTATGTTTAAAATTCTTTTAATCATTTAGAAAACACTGCCTGGATTGGAATATTTTCTGCTTAAATAATCACTGAGGCATTGGGATCAATTCTAGTCACTGTTTTAAAAAATACCTTCAGTTTGAAGTATATTTTTTTTATCCCATTGTCCAAAAACTGGATGTTATTTCTTTCAGCTGGCCTGAATAATGCATTTTCAGTCTTGTTCACCCTGTGGTTTCTGGGAGGCTTTTAAGTTTGTTTTGATTTGCACTGCAAGGAACTCTGCGACTCAAATCCGGAATTTCTGAGGAATCAATCTCAGAACTGCTGTCATTTGATGTTTTCCCTGGCCCTCGGGAGAAAAATGAGAGGATGCTGCTGGAAGTGGTTGGAAAAATGGGATCTGTGGGGAAAAGAGAGGGGTGGCAATAGCACAGAGAAGCTCTGGAGTGACATGTGAGGAATAAAAAGCACACAAGTGTTTAGCACCTGAGAGGATGAAGTGCAGTGAATGCACTGAAGGATGAACAATTTAAAAATAAACACATGGAAAGATTTTATCAGGTAATCGTGCTGGGTAAACATGTGGATACATCCCACAAACTGGRACAGGGTTGGAGATAAACAGGGGGGATCTTAAAGAAGGGGAGATGGGAATAGATCAATTTATTGGGGTTTAGGGAATTGCCTTTCGCCAGGTTAGGAATGTGCCCACGRATTTCCTTCTTCTCGGCTTGGTTGCACAGAAGGTTGGTTCAAAGAGCCTTGTGTGAGGTGATGACCCACAAAAACCCTCTCAGACACAAACCCTGGCCAATCCCATCCCAAAAAACTCAGGCTGTTATCTGTTATCCTGTCTAAAAGAATGTAGAGAARGCACTTCCTGCTCTATCTCCACTTCTATATGAAAGCTTGGTGCATTCTTATTTCATAATTTTCAAMGAGAAAAAAGGGTAAAATCTGGCATTTTTAAGTTAATAATTGCACCAAGGTCTTTTTTAATCTAGTTTTAGTTTTGATGTGGTTTAATTTGGTTTTTAGTTTGGGGCACAGCCCAGCTCATCCCATCCTTTACCACGTTCATCCCTAACTTTTTWAAATGAACCATCCAGGACCCAAAGCTAAATGTTTCTTATTTTTTCACCTTTCATTAATCAATCCTTAATCTTACAAAGAGAAACCTCATTAGCTGGGCAATGATCTAATCTTTATAAACCTGAGTTTGATTGGCATTAATTACACTTTTTTAAGTTCTGTGCTTAATGAGCTCTGCCTCGGTCGTTCCGTTCCTTGGCCTGGGATCATTGTCAGACTGATAATTACAGAATTACTTTGTCTGCTGTTTATCTCTTTTCTGTGTTGACAAAACATTCCATTTCTTTGCTATTCCAGAAAATTCCTGGCTCTTGAAGAGGCATGAAAAGTCAAGGGCCMTAAAAAACTTGCTGGAAGCCTTGGAAAGGAGCCTGTTTTGACCTCCCCCATTTATGATGTCGTTATTTAATAGCTGTGCTTGGCATCTTCAATAGCTTTTTGAAAAGAAAGTTGACTCATCATCTCAGGAACAGACTAAACCACTTGTTTCTTGACAAAATAACAGGTAAGTGACTGCACTGTGAATTTATTTGGGTTAATTTTTCCCATTGTCAGGATCCATCCTGGGRCATAAAATACAAAGCAGAGACAACAGAGAAGCGGTTCAGAGTTTGGATAAGGAAGGATTTTGGCGGCTCTATTCCATGTTTGATTTGAAGATTCCAGAGTTAACTGCTGTGCATTACTGAGCTTTCTGAACTACAGGAAAGGTTTTGTAGTTCTACCTCAAAGGTTTTTTTMAAGCAGGTGGTGAAAAGCTTCATTCTCTGACCCTTCCATCTCAGTCTTCCACCATTTCCAGCTTCTGCTTCAGCTTCATGACATTGATTGCCAGTTTCTGCTCACAGCCACGGATGCTGTCCAGYTGCTTTTGCTTCCCAAGACTCTTTCCATGTCATTTTTTGTAGGTTTAGGTGTATTTTTCTGCTGTGGTCGATTTTCTTTATTGTTGGGGACACTTGTAACTTCAGAAAGTGAATCACARGGATAGCTTAACCTTAGGTTAAGGTTTCATCCCTGAAGCAGAGGCAGAACCTTGAGTGTAAGAGCCTAAATGAGAGATGTGGGACTCCAGGGGCTCACCAAAATGCAGTTTATTGTATTCAAAATGCAGTTTATTGTATCCAAGATGTCACAGCAGTCCAGGGCTGTGGGTGACAGAGCTGTGCCCACAGCTGTCAGCTCCAGCTGCAGGCAGGCCTGGAGACCCTTTGGTTTTGGTTACAATGCATTCTATACTTTTCTTTTGGTTACAATGCATTATAGACTTTCCTTTGCTGAGCATCTTAATGCAATAGAACCAATCTATACCTTAACTATTATCTATAGCATATCATAACTGCTATAATCACCATATTCATGTCACTATTCTCCAATCACTAACAGTCAGTACATTACAGTTTAAGCCAGAAGTTGTTTTTCAGTTTTCTTGCAGTGGAAAATTCTGAGACCTTTTTTTTCTACTTGCCACATTTGCTGCCTTGTTTGCCTGTGCTCTCTTTCTGCTTGGTAGAAACATCTTCTTGTTTGGGGTGGGTTTATCCTTTGCTCTAAGCCATAAAAACCCCTTCTAACTAACACACCCTTTGCCTCCTTGGTTAGCCAGTGAGACTGGCTCAGCAATTCTTTTCTTCCATATCAAAACTTGCTTCCATCTCTATTCCTTCGTCAGATTCTGCATTTAAAAATCTTTCTGCTAAGCACACACATCTGTGAGACTTGCTTGTCAAACTTTCATCCTTCCCAACMCCTGAGTATGTCCCTGGGCTGCCTTGCTCCATCCCGGTCTGTCCCTGTCCCTTTAGCACAGGGAAGAAAGGAACTGAAGGGACCAGGACACCTCCAGAGCCACCCAGCTGCAAAGGAAKAAGAGCCTCATCCAGGCACTTCTCAGACTCCTTTGTTCCCCAGTCACAGTTTTGACAAGCTGCTAACTCACTCTCTCCGAGATTCCTGCATCTCCAGGCAGGAAAGGAATGACAAATCAATGACAAATCACTCCAAGATCAGGCAACAAGTTGATCAAAGGCTCAGCAGTGGGAASGCTGCCATTCCTGGGGGTGGTGGGAACAATCCCAGCCTCCTCCCAAAATGTCTTGTCATCTTGGCTTTGGTCAGGCTTTCAGCCTCCCTGAGAGCCAGGCAGTCCAAGGGGCTGGCAGGGAAGAGAGGAGCCTCAAAATGAGTTTGTTTGACATCAAAGGCTGAGCTCCCACGTGTGCCAGGGCACTTGGTGTTTGCCTCCCCCTTGTGCTGCTCCTCTCACTCTCTGTGTCCCTGTCCCTCTCTGCAGCTCTGACTCACTGCTGCTGACTTGGAAACTTCAAAAAACCCCAAACTTTACAGCTTTTCCAAGCGGTTGTAACTTGGTTTTTAATGCTTGTGTAGAGCCAGATTTGGGCTGTGTAAATTCTGGAGTCCCAGAGTCACTTGAGTGACGATCAACGTTTGGGAGAAAATGGCTTTTTTGGCATCCCTTGGCAATCTTATTTWATTATTGGGATACTTTGTTCTTTTTTTTTTTCCCCTCCTGCTGGTGCCCCACAGTGGAGGAGACAGTGGTAATGCCCTGTACAATGGAGAGGGCTGTTTGGTGGTGCTGTGGAAYAGGAAAGATTTCCTTGGAAAATGCACATACTAAGGGACACGCAGTGTTGTGTTGCTGCAGAGCAATAAAAAAAAACCCCACAAAATAAAAATCCACACCGTGTGCCCCGGTAATCACCCATTATATTGTGTAAACACAGGATCCCATGGGTGCAGACTGTTGTTAGCAAATATTTGTGGAGGTTTTTTATAGCAGTGTAAGAAGGCTTTGAAACCAGAGAGTCTCTGTTAGTTAAAAAAGCATTTATCTCCTGGCTTTTTGTGGATTCCAGTGGCAAGAGATGAGATGTGCATGAACTGGTGTTGCTGTCACCACCAGTTTGGGTTCTTACACTCAGCAGTTAAATTTTGGTGCAAAATAGCCCTCAAACCAGCAGAGTGGCATTTGAGTAGCTCTGATACTTCAGTAAGTTGTTTTTAGCCTGGAAAAGTCAAAATGCCAATTTGTGATTCCAAGGCAAAGAGGAAATTCCTGGGAAAAACCTCTTGGTGTTGTGTTGAGCACCTTTGGGGTGAGCCAGTGTCACATTTTAATTTCCCTTTTGTTGCTGTGCAGGACATGGACTTGCACTGGAGACTTTCCTTTCTCTCCAGCGTTTGCTGTTGCATTGACCTGGGATCCTCCCACACCAGGAACTCGGCTGACCAAGCAAACCAGAACAATTTCCTTATTTTAGTGAGTATTCCCTTTCCTGGGTAATCCTGATGATGAAATCCTACCTGTGTTCTCCACCTGAAATGAAGGAATAGCCAGTGTCATAAAAATCTGAAGAAAATCAACAAATCCAAACTGCAACAAGCCACAAAACTCAAATTGTGGACTCCTGGCTGGGTTTCTCTCCTTGACCTTTCAGCAGCAGTAAAAGTGCTGTGTCATGAACTTACCTATTAAAGCAATTTTAAACCACATTAGAACTTAATGAAATCTGCTCAGGCCACTTATTTTTTCATGTATTTGCTGTGTATCTAAAGCCATCTTAATTAATTTTACCCTTAGACTGAATGGCTAATGCAGTGAAGGGACCATGAGGTGTGACTTTGTGCCACAGCACAATTCATTTTTGTCTCACTGCTGTTAAAGTTTGATGTGTGGAGGCTTAAATATAGTCCTGGGACTCTCATGCATTGAGGATGAATAGTAAATTCTATTTTTTATGTTAAAACAGATGATCATAACACMTAATAGGCATACTGATGAAATTTGTTATTTTTATAACTTTACCAAGTGCTCAAAATTCAGTTCATAATTTTAGTAGCAGATACAGGAATTTAGTTTGCAGTGCTCAGTTCTTTGCAAAGTATTTATCCAGGGAAGTACAGTCACAACATCCCATCATTTATTAGACTTGGCCAGCAGAAGCTTGGAATTGAACTCTTTTTAGACATCCTGTGTGCCCATGTACTTGAAGATGAAATTTYATTAACTCTGTTGTAAACCAAGCTTTGATATTTTGAAAATCCAGTCCGGGGATATTTTTCTGTGCCACAGATTCAGTATTTCAGTATCTTTTTCAGAACAAAGCAAYGCAATAGTAAATCAGCATTTCCACAGACAGTTCTTGATGCTGCTGGCTGCATTTGCTGTTTTATCGCAGGAATCAAAGGTGTGGCAGCCAGACTCCAAGTGACAACTCAGGCTCGTTCAGCTAAAAACCAATCTACTGAAGAAAGAGGAGAAATCAAAGAGAAAATGGGGATGAACTGCACTGAAATAGCAGAACTCCATAATGATCAGCCTGCTGTCATATTTATTGAGCAAACAGACTTAGCAGCTCTAATGCAGGAGAAACAAAGACAGAGCACACCAAACACTCTTCATGGAGATGGTAATGAAATATTTCTGGGGTTTGTCCACAGAGGGCCACTCCTCAGTGATGGAGTGAACATCCTGTGAAGCACAATTCAGTGCATTTCCAATCAATAGAAAAACTTGACACCTAAAGCAGAGCTAAGGTGGAATTGGAGTGTTCAAGTCTAAAATTGCTGGCCCCAGAGTGCATCAGTCCCAGTTTATACTCCAAACACCTCAAGGTTTGGGATCTGTGGATGGGATTCAGTGGTTTGTGGAGACCTTGAGGTTTTGGGGCATAATCCTTCTGACYTCCTGTGGTTGAGGAAGTCTTGGAGCTGAGCCTTCTATAACCTCAGTCCTGCTCCAAGCACTGGTTTGCAGTGTAAAATAAAAGATGAGAAGTGGGAGAAGTTGCAGCTCTGGGAGTCACAGAATGGTTTGGGTTGGAGGAGGTCTGAAAGATCATTTCTTTTCATGGRCAGGGACACTTCCCACTGTCCCAGGCTGCTCCAAGCCCTGTCCAACCTGGCCTTGGACACTCAGGGACCCAGGAGCAGCCGCAGCTGCTCTGGGCAATCTCCCACCTCTACTTCTCTGATTTCCATCCCAACACTGTCACAGTGCTGGGCTTGCTGAGCTTGTAGGACCTGTGCCAGTGTCCATCCTCAGGAGAACTTTGCAGGTCTCACATTTCCCTTCTGAATTCCAGGTTCYTTCCCCTGAGAATGGGGCAGCAGCTCAGACTCTGTCACCTTTCCTGGCTGAACACCCCATGCAGCCACTCTGTGTCTCCACCTCTCATTCCTTCTGGTAAAAGTCTCACAGATTTCAAAGTTCCACCTCAGTTTTTGTGCAGAGCAGGGTTGGAATTGACTGAACAGCACTTGAGAGCATCATTTTGTGGCTGCTGACCCTCTTTGCAAAGGTTGGAACTGCAACCAGCCAGGCATTGCTGAGCATTCCCTACATCATTTTTATTTAAAATATTCCTTTCAGTCTTATTATTCTCTCTCTCTACGATCTGCAAGGCCCAAATCTGTCTTTAATTTCCCTGGKTTTTTTTAGGGGTTTCTCTTTTCCCTTCTCACTGTATCCATGATGTGTTTTCTTCTTTTGGCAAGCTTCTGCGTCATCCTTTCCTGCTGGGATTTTGGAATGTTTTCCCCATTTACATTTCTCTCTTTCAGGTCAGTCTCAGCTTCCCTCTCTGCAGGCAGGTAAAACAATTTATCATTCTCATGGACTTGTTAAATACTTTTATTTTCTCATGGCATGTTTAAATATTATCAGTTCTAAAAAATATCTCAAGCACTGTGTGAATTTACAAGTTGCTAATGGATAATGTTTATGAATTATACTCAGTTTCCTGTGTACTAAGCCAAGTCCAATTTAGTTAATTATTGGTTAAATCTTACTCTGACTGTGCTACATTTAAAGAAATGGAGTCTTTGATTAAACTTTTGTAATAACTAATTGCCAGCCAAAGAGAGGGGAAATTCTGTGTTGGAAAAGTTACAAATTGGATTTTGCTGGGATGGTTTTCTTGTGTGGTGCGTGGTTAATCCTGTGAAATCACTATGAAATTGCCATTATTATTCTTCAATACAGTGCCCAGAAATTCTTTACTACAATCTTTGCAGGTAATTTGCTCCAGAGAAAAAGGTGGTGTTAGGACATGATAAAGTGAAATTTCTGTAAAATCCAGTTTCCTCTTTCAGGCCACTCCTGTATTCCATGGCAGCCAAGGCTTGAGGTTTCTTATTTTAAATAGAACTGCACTTGACCACAGTATCAAGGGAAAATGCATAGGAGCAACAATGCAGATGAAATTATCTTAATTTTGCTGGAGCTACAGGAGATTTTAACTCACCCTGAAGCTGCTTTTTGAGGCAGGTAATTTCCATTTAAATAAAGACAAACTATTKCTTAGAAAATGCTAAATGTGAAATGAGAGTGGGAAAGAAAAGTTGCAAAAWAATTAGACAATTACCATTCTGATCCCGTGAGGAAAGAAGGAAAATGYTGGAAAACAGGAGTTTGTTTGATTGGGAATGGATMAGCTGTGGCTGCCTCATYCCTGAAGWGTCCAAGGCCAGGCTGGACACTGGAGCAGCCTGGGATGGTGGAAGGTGTCCCATGGTGGTGATGATCTCCAAGGTTCCTTCAACCCAAACCACTCCAGAATTCCATGATTCTGTGAAAATCAGCTTTTTAGTGTGTCAGCACATCTGCGCTCTCAGCTCTCTGTAATTCCTCAAATTGCACCTCCATTGCATTCACTTRAAATGTTTGATTGGTGCAATCTGCAGGCCTGAGCTAGAAGCATAAATATATTATTTTTTACATTTATTTTAAAATTTATGGGCCAATGACCTCACGAAGGAAGGGCTTGGACTCAGCTGGGCTTTAGGGCAGCATTTGTCCCTGCCACCACCACCCACCCCCTGAATTACTGACCTGCCTCTGATCCCTGGAGCCCCTCTGGCTCTGATATTTGTGGCTCAGGATGTCACAGAGACACGGATCAGTTCTTCTGGCAGTTCAGATCCCTCTGATTTCTCTTCCCCTTGTTCTCTCAGCTYCCTCCTCCCCACCCACAGCGAGATTTCACTGAAACGTTCAAGCTTTAAGGGTGGGGTTGAGGRCAGAAGGGTTCCTCAAGAGTAGTGCCAGGAAAACAGGGAGAATTGCTATTTCTGCCTTCTTCTGCTCTGCCTTTAAAGAAATTAACCACCAAACCAACCTCTGGTTTTGTTGTGACACCTTTCTTTCTGGAGCGGTTTAAAAGGGAGGAGAGGAGAACAGTAATCTAGATGTGAAAATGAAATAATGGAATTTCTGCAGCTTCAGCAATATTGGTAATTCCCTCTCAGGCCCAAGGAGAGAATGGAGCTCAGAAAGCTGTTGAATTACAATTTACCAAGGGCTGCATTCTGGGCAGAAATACTCAGTGTTCCTGTTTCTCTTTTGGTTTGTGGTAACTGCGTAGTGCTTTTGCAGTGTGAGGGTCACATTTCAGCACTCATGGATGTCTGTCCATGTACCTGTTCACTTTAATGCACTCCAGTTTGGTCTCTGAGGTGATTTTATCTGTTAACTACAGCACTTCCAGGTGCAACAACAAAACCACACGGTTTAGACATGAAGCTGTTTTAAATAAACCCCAGAGTTACCAAGTGTCTGCTACCTTGGAGCAGCCCTCTAAAGTRATCTGTGTTTTCCATATTTGCTCAGAAAAGCTGCGAGGAACATGGTAGAGGATTTTAGTTCAGTCTTCCTAATGATTCATAATTAACTTTGAGGGAAAACGATATTTTTAACTTCAGATTTGCATCGCACGTCAAAACTGATCACTTACTCCTGTTAGAGCTCTGTCACCAAAATTCCACAAACACAGTGGCTGCTTCCAGGCTTTGGTTTTCCATACCTGACTCCAGGGATGGGAATGGGGGATGGAAGCAGTGCCYGTCCTGCAGCAGGGACACTGAGGAGAAGGATGGAGGAGAAGGGCAGGGGAGGGCAGTCCAGCACTGAATTCTGCTTTTCTTGGCAATTACATGAACACAAGATATTTAATTCTGTATTTATACTTGAACTACAAAATTGATAGGATTTAAGAGTYGAACTTCTAAAGGGGGAAAATGATSCCTCAGGTTTTGGCTTTTCTATKTTYCASMTTCKGTGCTGCTTTAGTGTGAKGGTCTGRGCTTCACATGAGGGGATGSTGARCTCTGTGCACAGAGCAGGGAGACAAAACATTTCCTGCTCCAGCTGGGCACCAAGGACAAATGATCCMAATCTCAGCCCMAGAGCACAAACMCCGTGGGCTGCAGAGAGAAAAACAAGCAGGGTGGGACTGCAGGGGCCAAAGCTGGAATGGGACAATGAACTGCAAGGTGCAAATGGAGCAGAACTGATCCCAGGGAGAGCCCCCGKGMSCGCTGGTGCATTTTGGGGCCATTTTGGTTCWTCTTGGGTGCAGCCCTGGCTGGGCTCTGGTGCTGCCCAAGGTGGATCCAYRGAGGAGATCCTTKGGATAAATCCCTGCTTTATTCTGGGACTCTGCCCAGCCTCTGCTCCAGGGCAGCCTGCACARGGCATSAGAAGATCATTAAAAAACAACCCCAACCATAGGCTTAACCCCATTGCAGCCATCCAGCAGGGGAGGTTTGGGTGGAGATCAGGAAAAGGTTCATCCCCAGAGGGTGCTGGCACTGCCCAGGCTCCCCAGGGAATGGGCACAGCCCCGAGGCTGCCAGAGCTCCAGGAATGTTGGGACAGGGTGGGATTGTTGGGGAGTCTGTGCAGGGCCAGGATTTGGGCTGGATGATCCTTGGGGGTCCCTTCCAACTCAGGATATTCCAGGATTCTTCGATTCTATCAGTTTTTTGCTACAGATTGGAGGAATTGGAAGTTGGATCTCTGGTGCTTGATTTYCTTATGCCTTGCACCCAAACCAAAGGAACCACTGCTATAAAATAACCACAAAACCAACACAATGGGTCAGGTTTTGGTGCAGACACAATCAGTTCCCTCTTTAAAGATGCATTTTTAGGTCAGGAGGAGTTCAAATGCTGTTCTTAGAGCATGGGAGAGACACAAAGTTAATTTGTCAGTTATTTTGATTTATTCTGTCCCACTGAAATGAGCAGATTGAGTCCAGAGGAAGAGTGGAACAACACAGGKTTTAATCAAACCATCTCTCATTTCTGCTTGGGCTCACTTCTGATTCTCTTTTTTAGTGCTGACTGCAGATAGTCTGCTGAAGTAATAAAGGGCTGTGTTGTTTAGTACAGAATTGTTCAAAAAAATTAAATCCTGTCTGGATCATTGTGCACATCATTATTATTTTGAATATTACACGAGTGTCTCTCTCGATGCAAACAAATTAAATTGCTTTCATGTATAGAAAACATAATTATACTCCACAAGGGATAGTGCAGTAAACACCATGTTTCAACACTCCATATGCATTTAAACTATTGATTAAAGATGCAGATAATCTATTTTCCATCATTGTGTCACAATCACATTCCTTCCCAGGAATTTGAGCTCCGAGCTGGTGGCACACCGAGGTATTCTGTAGATTAAAATCACAGAAGACAATTGGGAAAATTATTGAAGTGGATTCTCTGAAATGGAGGCAATTCCMTCACAGAGGATCTCCGAAACTAAAAAAGGAATTTTCCAAAGTGAAAATAATTTGTTAAAAATACTTTTTAAAATAACTTTTTTTTTAATAACTTTAAAATATTTTATTAAAATCTGAGCAGCTAGAGGGAAAATTATGTTTTCTGTATTTTTAAAGCACTCTGGTGGAGCTCAGGAGTTATGAGCCAATGGCTCTTACCTCAGTATTTAGTAAATTAACTGAAAATTAACTATAGAGATAATGATAATAATGAGCATGATATTCTAAGGATGGATTGCAGCAGTCCCAAAAGGAAATGTTTCTTTCCTCTGGGATGTCAGCAAAATAACAGATAACTGAGGAATGATACATATAATTTGTTTGGGGTTTTAAAAAGCTCAAGTGCCTMTTAAGAAAACTTGGAGTAATTACAGGGCAGGTCATAATGAACTTTCATGGCCTGGAAGCTGCTGAAGGAAGGAAACAAAGAATGGAGTAAATGGGATTAGCAGGTTAGGAATTGGGCTGAAGACTTAATTCTGGTTTACTGTCTGATGGAAGTTTACGGCTTGGGTGATGTATTGTTATTTTGCACTCAGGATTCAGATAACTGGGCAGTGAAAGGTCCTTGCTATCAATCAAAAGCAACTCCTCATTTTGTTTTTTAGCAGCTTTACTCAATTACCAGTAACTGTCATTCCCAGAAAATCTAAATTGCTRTAGAAGAGGAAAGTTTTTATTACCTGATTGATGGAGAATATTTTCAAGTCTGCAGTTTACAGAGCTCCAGAGTAAAAAAATCCACCTTTATTTATTTGATTTTAGTATTAGAATGACAGCTGGTRTAATAACTAATTTACATTTGGATACAAACATATAATTAAAAAAAATCACAGATTTTATGGGGGAAAAATATTATTTATGGCAGATCATGGAGTTGATGTTCTTGTCCAAACAGAAAATTCTGTGTTGTGGAGCTTGAAAGTGACAGCATTGAGCATTTAATGAGCTTGGTTCTCCCAAATACGGGAGATTTTGGGAGCTTGGTCATATTGGAGCTCTTCAAATGGTCTGGAAGGGCAACAAGGAGATCTTTTCCTTGGTTTGAGCACAAGAGATGCTCCCCATCCAGGATTTGCTCCCTTTTCCATCTGCAGGCTGTGCATCCGAGTGTGTGTGCACATGGACAGGGGAGTGCACGGGAGGTGASAGTAAAAGATCTTAAAATCATAGAAAATTCAGGGAGTTAGAAAGAAAGTTAGGCTTGGTAAACCCTGGGAAATGTTGGGCCTTGTGTTTGCTAGATCGTGTGGAACTGCACCTGTGTAATCAGTGTCTGATGAATGACATGATTGTTAGATGTGATGATTATTTAGTCATTACATGTAATGATTGTTTAGTCATAAGAAGAATCATGACAAACTATGTTAGGGGTTTGAGGGSGATCAYGAGAAACCCATCCTTGGATGAAATCAATGTATACAGTAGAACAASGTAAGTTTAATAATTAATATGTAAGTGATATAATGATRGAATATAAAACATGTTCGGCTTGAAACCATGTCAGAGTCAGATTTGGGTCAGTGCCCCTGACACCCTGATCTCTTAACAAAAGCACCAAAAGCAACAAAAGCATATAATCATTCCATGATTTTGTGKTCCTGAACACTAGCAGGGACACAGGCAGAAGGAGTTTCCTGCCTTGGATGCACATTCCAGGGGCTGCCACGTCCTGGGGAAGATGTCAAATGGATAAAAACAGGCAACAATGCAGTGAGGGCGGGGAGTTCTCCAGATAAAAAGAGTTTTTGGTGAATATGAAGGATGAAAGAGGTCTAAAGCAGGGCATGAGCGATGGGGAGTGGTTTTACTGACAGGGGGAAAGAGGGAAAGATGCTGCTGCACTGGAGATGTCAGAGCCAGGCAAACATCCCCCAGGCAGCAGCAGCAGCAGAGCTGGTTTCTTCCAGAGCAGTGTCTTGGGATTTAAGCTCAATTATGTTAATCGGGGAGACAGTTGGGACAGGGAGCACTTGGAACGTGGGCTTTGAGGGTTATCAGAGGAGTCAGGTTGGCTCTGTGGGGCAGTGGGACCTGTCTGAATTTCTGCTGTCAGGGCACTCCGGGTTTATGGGTTTCAGTTCCTTAATGAGCTGCTCTGACTCCTTTTTAAGCCTGAGAATGTCCTGAACCCCTCCTTTGTTTGTAGCCCTGCACTGTCACAGCTCTGCTCCTCCAGGCTCATCTGGGTCTTGGATCACTGTAAAGGARTGGCTTAGGCTCAACCTAAGAGCTGCAAGTGCTGGTTGTGTCATTAGTATGGAAAGGATTCCTTCACTGTGTTAAACTCCAAAATTATTGATTTTTGTCATAGCTTTGAAGGTGCTTCTCAGGCTCGTGGATCTTTTCAAGCTGAGTGTTGGACAGGCTGAAGTGCTGTTTGATACTGTGTGAAGCTGTGTTTGTATCTGCCAGGGTTGAACGGGGGGTGAAGATGTTCTATCAGTGCCTCTCAGGATGCTGCTGTTTAATGATGCAAGCTCCCTTTTATTTGATTAGGGACTCATTGCTATCAAAACAGCCATGCAGCTTTTATTACAGGTGTGCAGAGAGGCTGTTCTGTTCTGTTCTTGGATGGATGAGTAGTTTTTGACACAAATCTCTCTGAACACCTTTATTCCTCATTACTTTGTGAGGAGGCCACCCAGAGAGCTGTCTCTGTGGAACAAAAAAAAAAGGTGTTTACACGTACCTGGTGAGGGGGGGGGTTGATGTCACAGCAATAATTAAATGTGCTGATGTGATCTTAGGATTATTTTCATGGGTGGAAACCGAGACTTCTGCTCCTGATGAGATCCTGCTGATGAATAATCAGCTCCGTATCTCAGCGAGGTAAACACAATCTGGGGCTGAATGGATACCAGGGGAAATCCTGCATGTATTTTCATGAGTCTTTGTGTGGGTGTTATTCTTGAATCCTTTTCCAGCAGGGTTCTTGCCTTTGCAGCTCATTCCTTTCCTGAGCATGGCTCCAGGCTCTCCCTGGGCAGGGAAGGGCCCTGAGAGAGGGGCTGGGYGTGCAGCATCCTCATGGGTGGGCACTGGGCACAGTCTTGGASTAATTTGAGTTGGGAGGGACCTCTGGAGATCACTCAGTCCAGCCCCACTACAAAGGCAGGGTCACCTGTGATGCCTCAGGATTTGAGCTTTTCTATTTCCATCTCTCTGTGACCCTGCAGTTCTTTAGTGTGTAACTCTGAGCTCCACACCCAGGGTCAGCTGCTGCTGTCCCATTTTGGGCAGACACAACAATTCCTCTCCAGGCCTGGCAATCAAGGACACCTCACTGCCTCAGGCCCAGAGATGGGAACAAAAGTGAGCTGRGGCAGCAAACTGGGGCTCAATGCCTTCATTACCTGGAGCTGGAGTTGGAGGATGAACCCCCAAAAGTGCAAATGGCCCAAAGTTATAAAAGTGTGAAACCCGTGAGCCATGGGGCAGTTTGGGTTGGTCTGCCCTGGGTGTACCTGAAGGGCCTTCAATAAACAGAACTGCTTTTAATTGCCTTCACTCTGCCTGCCCTCTGTTTCTGGTGTCCCAGAAGGCATCACCTGCAGCAGGTGACACAGAAATGAGTCCAGGTGAGCTGGGGATATCTYCAGAGGGAGACTCCAGGCCCTCYCTGGGCAGCTCTTCCAGTGCTCTGCCCCATTCCATGGAAGGTTCTTCCTCATGATGAAGTGGAACTCATTGGGTTTTAATTCATGGCTGTTGCTCCTCGTCCTGTTTATGGACATCACTGAAAAGAGCCTGGCACCATCCTCTTGCCGTTCCTTAGAGATGTTCCCTTGGATTGCTGGGATTCCCTCTCAGCCTTCCCTCCTCCAGGAAAACCAGGCTCAGCTCCTGCACTCTGTCCTCATCAGAGATGCTCCAGACCCCAGATCATCTCTGTGGCCTCCACTGGAGCCTCCCCAGCAGCTCCTTGTCTTTCCTGAAGTCTGGAATTAAAAGTGATGTTCCAGGTGTGCCTCAGCAGGGCAGAGCAGAGAGGGAGCAGAGCCAGAAACAGCTCAAAACCAGAAGGGAAGGAGCAGAACCTGATACAAAGTGAGCAATAACCACCAAATTTCACAGCAGGCAGAGATCCTGCAAAAAATTATCCAGCAGGGATGGTGGGGAAGGAGCTCAGCCCGGGCTGGCAAGGAGCTGACACAAAAATAATGTTTGCAGTGATAACTGGGCACTGAGCTGCTGCTTTCCAGGGAAAAGATGAATTTCTGCAGTGGTGCAGGTACAGGTTAAACTCCAAATCATCCCAAACCAGGCCTGGTTCTGGAGAGGTGATAGATGCTTGCTGACACAGCTTTCCGTGGGATCTTTTCCATACTAATTATTGCACTAAACATTCAATAAGTAAAGCAATTTATCTCTTGATCTCACTCCCTGATGTGGGCCTGAATCCCATCCCTGATGTGTGATCAATGCAATTCTGTCATTGYAGCATAATGCAATTATGTCTAAATTGGTATTTTCAGGACATGATAAAATCAGCTGCAATGGTGGAACCATTTATAAAGATCAGCTAATTAGGGAAACTTCATCAAACTTTATTTTTCCTCTCTAATTTTCTTGTCCTACCTTATTTTTTTCCAAGTAAAGCACTCCTTTCAAGTACCTTAAAGGAGATTTGATGGCTTTAATTCTGAGGTATCTACTAAAAGAGAGTGTAAAAGATGCCATGAAATGAGAAAAACCCAGACTTGAAGTATCTTCTTAGTAATGMGTGCCCCTCACTGTGATTGTAGCACTGGATTAAGTTCCAGTGAYGTCCCAGTTAGGTAAAACATAGAGTGTCACAAAGGCTTCCTGGGTATGTGAGAATCCTCTAAAAAGAATTGTTCATTTGAGCCATGAGATTTTGGAAATTCTGGGGTAGGGATTACTAGATGGAGTTACACCAGCTTTGCAGAAATGCTGGAAAGTAGGGCAGTATTTTAGTCACAAAATGTTGTAAAACTGCCAAAAAATTATGTTACTTCAAGTTTCTGTTTCATCCTACACCTGATAGTCCTAAGGTGTTTGGGATTTTTTTTTAGGGCTACTATTACACAAATAACTCTGCTTTCTTTTGGCTCAAATGAATCCAATTTTCCACTGTGGAAGGACTATGGAGTAATAAAAAATAGACAAATTTAAATTTKGAGTTTGCAGTGATGTGAGCTCCCTCTTGGGTTCCAGAGTGCTGATTCAAACCAGGATGTTCAGTTTCAAATCAGCTCAGGTTTTCCTGGGTGAAAAGGATGTTTTCTTTTTTAATTACATATTTAAGCCATAAAAACTTTGCCTGTTGACTTACTGTGGCAATTTTTGCAGCTCATAATGCCAAGGCTGGAGGAATCTCTGCTGTGCTTTTTATCTGGTTGTTATCACAGTGTTTAGGATGTAAGTAATGAAAATGTTAATGTTTATGGATTTATTTGTTTACTTTCAGTTATCTGCTTGCAATAATATTAGTATTTGGCCTTATTGTTCTGCTGCTGTTGCATAACTTTGCCTAGAAATTAAAAAAAAAAATTGCTTTTATGGGTGTTGTAGGATTATTTCTTGAATTGTGTATTAATAAGTTTACCTGAAGATGAGGTTCTACCACRTAAATTGCAAAAGGACAATAGTGGAAGCAAGGACTAGAATTTGGAAGTGTCAGATGTGTGCTCACGTTGTTCCTGGTGGATAATTAGGGTGTTTGGGGGCAGCTGGAAGATACCAGGCAGTAAAAAGCAACTATATTTTTTTGCCACATTCAAATTCACTGTGGTCAGGATGAGGTTTTTTGGGTAGAAGCCAAATTTTTCAGACCTGAGATAAACCTGAGCTGATGGGACTTGAGCAGAAAGAAAGGAGATACCAAMCAATTCTTCCTTTTTGGCTTTGAATTTCCAAATTTTTTCAGGCAAAAGGGAATCAAACAACAAAAACCATGAATGAGGGCTTCTGGAAAATGCAGAATAAGCAGAGTTTCCCACTGGGGGTGGCAGAACCTTCCCCAGTCCCAGCAGCTCAGCTTTCCCCTGTGCGCAGCCTCCCCCAGAAGGCAAAGTGCTCTCAGGGAAGGGAGTTTGGCGCTGGCTGCTCACTCCCAGCCTGGGAACAGATGGCACGGGGCTACCTGTGACTAATGCTGTCCTCCTGGGACTGGGAGAGCGACAGATTGAGGGATTCCTGGGGAA
>JACDOX010000266.1:637250-753031 GCA_014549065.1 Cardinalis cardinalis
TGAAGAATTCCTGGGGAAAGGAGCTGAAGAATTCCTGGGGAAAGGAGGTGAAGAATTCCTCTGCTGAGGACGAATTCTTTGAGCAGAGCAGATCTGCAGGCCCTAGAGTTGTTTCAATCAAGGCAGCTCTGCCAGCTCAGCCTCAGATCCGTGGCTGACCCCTGGATGTGGAATTCAGAGTTGTGGTTCTGGTGCCCTGTCACCAATAATCAAGGTCCTCACACCTTGTGTGGCCTCACTGCCTTGGGTGGGTGCTCAATGTAATTAATTCACTCTGGACTTGCTTAATGATGCAGAGGCAGGGAGAGATTCAAGCTCAGCCTCTGAGATCTTAACAGGATTAAAGCACCATTAAAAAAATCCTGGGAGTTCTGTGAGCTGCTGAAGCCAGGATTCCTGAGGATTTGTGTCTTGTGCTTGATTGACTATTAAACTGATTTATGTGGAGATTATGTTATCTCTTTAGATACCTATAATCCCTTCCTGCTGCATATTCTGGCAGTTCCGTGCTGCTTGCTGCAGAAATCCCCCAGTAGGATCAATAGTTACCAGGACAAAATTGTGCAAAACCTGCTTTCTTTATTACCTCACCCCCTGGCTTTGGAAAATTGAAACAGTTCAGGTTTCTCTTTGCATCTTTTACTGCTGCCTTTCAATGGGGAATAGCACAAGGATGTGGTTATGAGCTTGATAAACCCTGTAAAATAAAATCAAAAAAATGAAATAAAGAGGAGGCTCTTCAGTATAATTCACAGGCCTGTGAGAATAAAAAGAAACAATCACAGAGCAATCTCACAAACTGCTGGAAGGATAACAGCATTAGGAGGAAAATGTTTATGACTGAGATAAAATTGGTGGGAGTCAGATCAAGATAAAATTGGTGGGAGTCAGATCAAGGATTTGGGCCAGAGAGCCACACTTTCATTTTTGCACAACCTGTTATTTTCTAAACCTCTGGGAAATAGTTATGCTTAAGTGGCAGAGTAGATTTGAGGTCACCTGGCTCAGGAATAGGGGATGAGTTTAGGTGCCCTCTTTTTTCTCTGAGCTGCCCAATATTGACAGGACAAGAGTTCTTGGATTTCATGGAGAGTTCCTGGATTTTATGGAGAGTTCCTGGATTTCATGGGAAGAGTTCCTGGATTTTATGGAGCTCTTCCAACCCAAACCATCCCATCACTTTGTGCCTCCAGGTCGTGCTGGAGATGTTTTCTTTTGAGTAATTTTTGAGTAATTACATTCATTTCTTCAACAGAAGGATTTTTAGACGCTCTGGGTTTGATTGATTTCTCATATGTGCATAATCAGTCAGCTAATTGTGTTTAAAGTGTGCAGAATTCTGTACTTGTCACAAAAGAATTTCACCAAAAGTTATAGGTCCTAGAAAAGGCACTGATCACCTGGCTAAACTCAAACCCATGGCAAAAACTTCATTCAGTCTTTGGGAAAGTAATGTGTGGGTCATTCAGGAATACAATAAATCCTAATTGAAATGTAATATCCACTTATGAAGCTTTCGAAAACTCAAACTGCTCAAATAGTTAAAAAAAAAAAAAACAAAAAACCAAAAATGGGGAATTCTGGGATAGTCCACTTCCTGAGAATGAAATGAATGTCTAATTTCACACAGAAAAGAAAAGCATTTGTGTGCATTTGTTCTTAAATTCTTTACAGCCTTTCRTAGAATTCTGTGTTGTGAGTTCTATATTATGAATTCTATGTTATGAGTTCTGTATTATGAATTCTATATTATGATGTTTTCCTGTGTTAATAACTTGCGGGGGTCCTGATTTTTTTCAATTCTTGAACTAATTTTAAGCACCACTTTTCAAATCTAAGAATCCCAGGCCCTGCCTATTTCATAAMTCACTAAAATCACTCTCCAGGTGTAACCACAGCTGCAAGGTTCATAATTTTAAATAATATTCTAATTTACTTTATTGTGCACAGTGTGGATTTTGCTGTAACAGCAATACCTACATCCAAAGTAGGGAAAAATAATTTAGGAAAAACATCATTTTTGCAGCTGGGGCTGAGATTAGAACAGAGSTTGTTAAATTCAAAGTTATTTGTGCATTTTGCTGCTTCTGATTCTGCACTATGGTGGGAGGAGTTCAGGTTGTACAAATGTGCTTTTTGTTCAGCTGCAGGAAAATTCATTACAAAGTCAATAAAAATGGGTCATTTTAATCAAGTTGATGTATTTCTCCTCAGTTACACTCCTGCAAATCAATGGCAGCAAATCCATAGTTAAGAGTGTAACTTGCATAAGGTTTCAGTGACTTCTCCAGTGGTGGAGAAAAATGCAGAGAGGGAATAATCAAAGTTTAATGTCTGAATCCTTCCAATGCGAAGACAATTTCTGTTTCTTGTCAAAACCTGTGATTAATACAGAAATTATCTATGGATTTTTTTACTTTAAGCCCTCAATGTCATGAATTTGTTTGTTCCTCCCTGGTGGAATTCTCTGCTCCTGTTTTGAGCAGCTTTTCCTTCTGTAGTGGCAGAATTTGGGGAGTTGGGGTGGAAGATGAAGTGGCTGGGGATGGGGTTGATGCCCTTTAATTCCTCTGCCTTGGGGAACTTTTCCTGTAGGAAACTCAGGAAAACAGTGGGTGTCCCAGCCAGGCAGAGAAGGATTTGAAGGCGTCTCTCAAGATAAATGTGAGTATGCAAAATGGAATAATTTGTTTTATCTACATGAGGTGATTTCTGAGAGAGCAACTTGAGAGCATTTGTTTGGCTGATGGAAAGGGTGAAACCTGAGGTGAGGCTGAGAGAACAGAACTTGACTAAAACACATCTCTTACAGAGAACTTCCCTAATTAAATTGAAAAGTTGGCACCTTTGTCAGTCCTGAGCATGGAAAAGAGAATAATTTATGACTCTGGAAATCCCTGTTTAATGGTACAAGGCTCAGCTAAAGTATTCCCTGCRCATTTTGAGATCAGATCCTCAGAACTAAGACCTGGACTTGATAAAAACCAGGAGCACAAAGTTATTTTAAGGTTGGCACTTTCCAGGGAGGAAGATCAGGACAGTTCATTCCATTGGCGTGGCTGTCCAGGAGGCACTCAATGAGTTGGATTTGTTGTTTATTTCTCAATTCTTCCTGTGTGAGTTTATAAAATAATAACTACATTCCTATTTATCCTGGAAACACAGGAGGGTAAGATTTTGTGTGTTTGAGATATGCATCTTTAAGTTAATTGTGTAAAATGGAATGCCCCCTAGTTTCCTTCGTGGACTGGCTTTATTTAGGATAATGCACATGGATTTGGGAGATAAAAAGTTCTTCAGGATTTTTTTTCCTGAATTCCTTCATACTGAATGCCACAAGAACCAGTTTCCATTTTGATTTTGGAGTAAAGCCTAAACAACTCCTATACATTGGTRGGAATTTGCTGTTTTCCTAATCAATGAGCTCGTTCAGGAGAGTCAGAAATTACTGCAGATAATTAAAARAAAGAGASGAAGAAAYATTGTGGGAAAAAGGCCCAGAAAATTTGAATTTGAATCAATTAGAAAATGGCAGGCACCATGAATTTGGTGATATTGTTTATCTGTCTCAGCTCTGAGAGGAGACACCAAAGATCCTCTCCAATATTAGATGAGACACTTGTTTTTCATTAGCTGGCCAATATTTATCATTGAGATCAAGATTTTTCTTCTTGTAAGTGGGAAAAACCTTAAGATGAAGATTTTTCAACTTTGGAAGGGGGTAAGCTCTTAAGGCTCACAGATTTTAATGCCTTTCAAGCTATAAAAAAATTAAAACTTTWCCCTCTCTTCTTCACCAGCTTTGAAAAATTTAACCTAGGCATGATTAAATTAAACTTAAGAGGTGTCTGACTCAATACAAGCAGTCAGGTTTAAGACTTGGAAATATTTCTTGGCATTTAACAGAGAAAGGAGCAGCTTTGGTCATTATTTGTTTGCCTGGATATTGTCAAGTTCTCATGTGCAGTATTAAATGTGACCCAGAGCAGGAGCTGCCCCTCCACAGCTGGGASAGTCACCAGTGCTGGGGGAGTACCGGGTTCCTGGGGCTTATTCCTGAAATCGTTCCCATTTTTGAGGGATCAGGTGACATTCCCAGTGGTCCTGCAGCCCCTCCGTCGAGGAGGAGCTGAGGCAGGGAATGTTTTCATCCTGGTGGATCGTGTGGGCAGGAGATGTGGAGCTCCCAGTTGGTCAGCAGGGTTAAATGGGAGTGTGTGGGAATCAGAAAAACAGAAACTTTCACAGACACTGAAGGGTTTGATCTGCAGCTTTATTTAATCCTCCTCTATTTCCTTCCCCAGCCCAAACTTCCTTGTTAATTTTTCTTCATCCTCTTGGCCGAATTTAAAAACTTTAGCTGTCATTTTCCCATTTTCTGGTATAACCCGTATTCCTAATTTCACTTGTAAGTCTATTCCCAATAAGTTTCTACCTGTCCCTGAGACCAATAAAACATTCCCCATCCAAATTTTAGTTTCCCCCTCAATTACCACATCTTTAATGACTGGAACTGTAAAACTTTCTCCTTTTGCCCCTGTTACTTTTACAGTATCTTTGCTCACACTGTAACCTTTTGGAACATTTAACAGGCAGGTTCTTTCTGCCCCCGTGTCTACCACAAATTCCAATTCTTCTTCTTGGGGACCCACTTTTAAAGTTATCACAGGCKCCAGGTGGTATTTGTCCCCTAAAAAAATAAAGCCTGTGACCTCCCTATTCCTCTTCTGTGCCCATCTCTTTAAAGATTTTCAGATCTTTCGCCTGCTTAGGACGATGTGAAAATACAATACACAGACATTAACAGAAAAATCATAAACTTATATWTYTGTAGTTGTAGGTGAGAATATGCCTTAARTACGTGAGAAACTGTATAAATGAGATGATGAAGGGTTTATAATGTAAGGGTGTGGTTGTAYAGAATAAGCTRAGAGTTTAGAAGTTMYAACAGAAGCCAATGCSTGTAGAAGCCCATTAGATAAAAATATCTGCAGGGCAGTAGAAGTAAGGGGATATGTTAGAAAAGCAAAATAAACCCTGTGGCAACTGTCTATTGGATTAAAAAGTTCTATATTGTCTTGTAACTGAGAACTTGTKACTACTCTTGAGCTATGGCCAACTGCCTGTTCTCTAGAATCTCAGGGCCTCCGAGACTGATGTTTGTCTGAGCTCGTTCTTAGCTTGAAAATAGCTTGAAAAATGAAAATCCCTTCATTAAAAGCAGTGACAATGACAGGAGTGAAAATGGGGAGTTTATCTAACTCCAAGTGATTGGAAGGAGCAGGGCTTTGCTGGGTTGGTGGCAGTATTTCCCTGAGGCTTTGGGACAACCCTGCAGTGATTTTTACAGGGTTTTAATGAGGGGACATCTGTGGCTGAAGCCTCAGCAGAGTTCATGTCCTTCATGGCATCAATAATTTAGGATTATTTAATGGGGACCTGCAGGTATCAAGCAGCCCTAGTGGAAGATGACTTTATTGAAAGCATCTTCTGGGGCTGAAGAGGCTTTGAAGTGTCTGCTTAGAGTGGAGCTCTAAATAACGTATCCATTATACTTTTATTGCTGCACAGAAGAAAATCTTGTTCAACAGTCTTTTGGTGGAGGGAGTTGTCACATTTCACTTGCTTTTGTGTGAAGACAACGATTTCTCATCTCTGGCCTGCTCCTGAAAAATTCCCAGTGTGAATTGAACAGAAAAGCATTTAATAATTTACATAATATCTATTTTAAAACGTGTGCCTAAAGAAGAGCTGATGCGTTGCTCAGATAGCGTTCAGTAAAAATGCACAGACCCAGTTCCAGTTTCACTCCCATCCTCCACCCTCCTCAATCCAGAATAATTCTGATTTTAATAAGATTAATTGGGCAGGCCCAAAGCTGTCACATCACCCTTGATTCCTGGAGGATCAATAACCATTCTCTGTGGCTTTTGTGAACTCCCTGCCCTCGCCAGTTTGGAATCTCTTTTATCAAGGTGGTCTCAAAGAGAGATGAAGGGATCATTATTGCTAAAAATGAAGTCTCAGAGAGAGGARTGAAATCTTAAAATCCCAGGAAGGTTTGGGTTGGAAAGGACCTTAAAAATCTTGAAGTGGCACCCTCTTCTTCCATGGGCAGGGACACCTTCAGTTGTSCCAGGGTGCTTCATCCAGCCTGGCCTTGGACRCTGCCAGGGATCCAGGGGCAGCCACAGCTGCTCTGGAGAACAGATCCTTTTATAAATCCCACTGTGTTGTGTTCTCCCTCTGTTGCTCACCAGGTAATCCAGATGTGAATCATCCTCAGACAAACACTTGGAAATCAGGTTGTGTCGTTTCTGCTGTTCACACAGCTCCTGGCTTTGGGATTCTCCAAACAGCTTGGTTTTTWAAAAAAGAGTAATGTGGGAAAATGAGCAAAAAATCCTCTGTACTTGTATTATCCTTATGATCCTTTATCCTCACTATTTGACACATATTCTGGTCTATTTTGGATCTTTTTCCTCAGCTTTGGCAGTAATTCAGTTTTCTCTGGACCCTAGAGCCTTCCAGCAGGGTTTTTTTKGTGTTAATTCCCTCTGAGTTTGGCTAGGGAATTCTCAAGGTTAGAAACCCATTTCCAGTCTCCTGGAAATCTTTCCATTCCCACTGTTGTTGCAAAGCTTTTTCTACATCCCCATTACATAAGTTAAATTAAGAACATAGGTCTAGTGGTAGTCATAATCAATTTTCTGATTATGTAGAGAAGGAAAAAGTGCTGGAGCATTAACAATTTTAAAAAGTACATTTAAATCATTATTCATTTATAGGGTTGCATTAATTTCTGAATAATGCAGCGCTGGAGATGGATGATTCACAGCAGTGTAAAGTCTTTTGTAGTCGTTTAGAGCCTCATTATTTGAATCTATCCCTCACTGTTCCCACCCACAGACGCTTCTTGAAGTGATGAGGCAAAATCATTATGGGTGCAGATAAAAGGGAGAGCCTGGCAAAACAAATACAACAACAATTTTAATTAGGCTGATGCTCCTGAATCCCCACAAGGGTGGCRAGGAGCACTGGCAGCCATTCCAAACATTCCCGGCTGGAATGAGGGGTTGGATCCCAGCACCAGGCAGGGATAACAGCTCTTCACCCCAAAAATAAAGGGGGTTGTGGTTCTCCAGCCACAGGAAAAGTGGAATTTCCAGGTTGGTGGAAGATTTTGCAGACTTAGCACATCTGGCACCAAAATGAACCCAAAGCAGTGAAGAGAGGAAGAATAAAAACCAAGGGACACCTGTGGAGGCAGAGAGGGAGGAGGGGGGTTGGCTCCAAGCTGCTGACTCAGGCATTGCTTTGCTTTATTTCTTCTTGATTTGCAAAAAAGGGATTTTTTTTCCTGTTTATTTCCTCAGATAATGACACCTCTGCATTGATTTTTTTTCCCCCTTCTTTGTTTTCTCTTTTGAAAATGTGATCTTTTGTTAGAGGCAGGGCTGAGTTATTAATGGAAATGTGAGGGAGGCTGAGGTGCTTCATCAGCCCCAAACAATGAGTTGRGTTTCGTTTCACTCCCCACAGAGAAGATGAGAGAGATGAGCAAGTTCAGGTGAAGTACAACCAAGGGCTTTGATGAAAAGAAAGGAAAAAAAAAATCAGCTAAATTTAATACAAAGGTTTTTTTAGATCTTTAGGAGTTATTTTAGGAGACATCTGTTAACTTATTAACTTGCATGCAGTTACTAGTTTTCATGTGGAAACTATAGGAAGTAGGAATTCCTATGTAAATAGCTGTGGGCAATTCCTGCTTGAAAAAATCTTATTTTTCAGACAGAGATTTTGTTTTTCTACCTGTATTCATTACSTTAAGAGGTGAAGGATTTTACTCTTTAATTTCTGACTTAACAATTCACCTGCCATGGGCAGGGACACGTTCCACYGTCCCAGGCTGCTCCAAACCATGTCCAACCTGGCCTTGGACAATTCCAGGGGTCCAGGGGCAGCCACAGCTGCTGTGGGAATTCTATTCCAGGGCCTCACCACCCTCCCAGCAGAGAATTTCTCACTGAGAGGGTTTGCATTACCAGTGCTTTTCAGAGAGACCAAACTCCTGGAGCTGCTTCTTGCTGAGCTTTGAAAATGAGAGGAGATGGAGGCACCTGTGTGACTGTGGGATGTGCAAATCACAGTTGAGACTCCCTGGAAATAGTGATTGAGACATTTGTTCTTCAGCTTGTTTATTTATTTATTTTGTATTCAGTATTTGAGCAGAAATATGAAGAAACTGCAAAGTACAGCTCAGTTTTAATGTCTGACGCTCTGGAGTGTGTGCTGAGCTCAGCACCCTGTGTGTTAATCCAAAGGTTCTCACAAATAAGTTTCCTCCCTGTTTATCGTTTCCCCAGGAAGTTGRATTCTTTTAGAATTATCTTAGAATTTTTTTAGAATTCTTTTAGAATTCAAATCTGTCTTAGAAAGGCAGATTTTTGCCAGCTGGGCTGAAATGAGCCCAGCCTGGCTTGTGCATTCCGGGGGAGCATTGAAGGCTTTGGGGGATRCTGGGCAGTGCTTCTTCCTTCCCACTGCAAGAACCCCAGGGGGACATTTTGGATCACAGAAAAAAAGGGACAAAATAGGAAAAAAATAGGAGTTTGGGGCATGAAGCTGGCAGCCTGTCCTGCTGTCCAGAATGTGGAATATTTGCTGCAGCAKCAGGATTTGCCCTTCTCAAGGGACCAGCAGGTGCTTTGCTGAGTGATGAAGATGACAGAAACCCTCTCTGCTGATAATTCCTGCTCATAATTACCCAGATCTGAGCAGGAGGGGACAAGCCAAGTGCCCTCCTGCCTGCCTGTGAGCTGGCCAGTTCCTGGTGTTTTAGCCCAAAATGGGCACTGAGTGCTTCAGCCCATGGAGAACAGGGAATCTGGAGCAATTTCCCATTAAATGTTCCTCCCTTCCAAGCTTTCCAAGAGGTTTCCTGAGTGGTTTCTGACCTGAGCTGGGTTTGCACCACTCACCTCCCATTATTCCTGGCCAGTGGAAACGAGGTGGGTCCTGCTCCTGCAGAATGAGGAGTGCCATGAATATGTAAATGATGCAGAAATTGTTAATATCAGACAAATTCTGCAGCTCAGTGCTCTCTGTGCCTCTCCAAACAGAGCCAGCAGATTGGTTTCCCCAAGGAAAGGCAGGGGATGGAGAAGTTATATTTCTATTACCCAGCATTTGCATAGAAATGATTGCTTCCTGTGGGGCTGGAGGCGGTGAGAGAGGGGGGAAAAGAGGGAATGCCATGGTAAAACACCATGGTATCCTGATTATTTTTAARGATGGAAAGGAGGACTTGTTACATCTGCTTCTGGTGGTGATGATGGGGTCATTAAAGGTGTAATCACCTCGGAGCAAGGCATGTTATTTATTTGTCTCTTGCCAAAAAGTGGTAATTGCTTGTGATAGATTTTAAAAATACAAAGAAATTTAAAGCAAAACAGACAAAAAAAATCCCAAAAAACCTAAACAAAGCCACAAAAAAATCCAAACCAAACCCCTCCTGAAAAAATCTATTTTCTTTTCTTAGAAAAAGCCARGCTGGCCCTGAAATCCTTGATGAAAGGCACAGGAAAGGAGCCAGGAGMAGAGTCGGACACTTCCACACTCGGGAGCTGCCGCTCTCCTGAGCCTGTTGGAGGCACATCAGCTGGGAAGGGTAAAAATGCTGCTTTTCACACGGGATAAAAACCATCAAGAATGTTCCCAACACGGGTTGTTGAGTCCAGAAATGGCAGCTGGGACTCTGGAAGGAGCTCAGRGAAGGAGCAGGGAGCTGCAGGGGTCACTTTGGGTGGGCAGTGGGCAGGGAGTGGCCGTTCAGTGACAGTGGAGCAGGACAGAGCCACAGAGCCCTGCACAGCCCRTCTGTSCTGCCTGGGAAAGGATGGGGCTGAGCTCTGGGAGCTTCTTCGAGGAGTTTTGGAGTGTTCCAGAGGAAAAATAATACCATGTCCATCTTCTGGTCTCGCTAGCAGGCGTGATTTAACAGGGGGTTAAAGTCTCATCATTGAGCCAGGCTTGTTCAGCTCTTCATTGTCATTTTTCCTACATCTTTCCTGATTGCTCCTTGCCCACTGGAGAGCTGGGATGTYCCACAAACCCAGTGGGAGTCAGGGGTCGTGGCTGAGGGTGGCTGAAAGCCAGGCCTGACCTCTCAGCAGTTTTCTTTTTTGGAATGGGAGAAGGACAAATCGATGGATCACGTGAGTTTCCTGAACTCTGTAATGTGCAAACAGGAGCTGAGTCCTTCATGGTCCTGGCACAGAAACAGCTTTTCCCTGCTGAAGAGACTTAGAGGACAACATTCTCATTACAATTTTTGTCATGAGGACAGATTGCTGTCTCGTTTTGCATTCTCATTAAAGCCTCTGTCAAAAAGCAGCCATTTGGAATTTTAATGCTGACTATTTCTTGTAATCCGCGACGTTTGGGCTGTAAGAACCTGACCTTTCCACTGCTCTGTGGTTTGACTGACTGATTGCTTCTCCCTCAAGTTGCCACCCATTTTTTGCCCATTTTTTTTACCAAGAGAGGTAATTAAGGGAGATTTGCATGTCTGCTCATCATCCCTTCCAGTGGTGCAGGTCAGACGTGTCCTATTGTTGTGGTGAAGTTGAGGCATTCATCACCTCGGCTGAACTTACAAAGCTTCCCTTCCTTTTTGTGCTGTTCATTGTTCTCAGGTGTGCTAAATGAGGAGAAAATATGCAAGGCTACTAYTCAGGCATGAAAATTAATGCTGGAGACAGGAATTTTCTGTGGCAGAGGCTTTGCATGGAGCCTGAGTGTTGGCTGGGATTTCCAAAGAGCTGTTTCCAACAACACCAACAGCAGATTCCCTCACTCTGCTGAGTAACTCACAGAGAAATTTAATGCATTTTATGAACATCTTCTAACAGAGTTTTCAATTGATTAAAGCTGCTTTTGGTGATTCTCAGCTGTGGGTGGATCCACAGGCATTGTAGTGGCATTAAGGAAATATCTCCACTGACATATTGTCCTAACCTTTGAATATTGCTCAGGTGAAATCCTCTCCCTCCCTGACATTTAAATTAAACCATTTGCAGCATGCATTCCTGAGGAACAGTCCTGGCTAAAATCCATTCTGTTTGGCTATGCAGCTTTGGAAAGCACTGCTAATAAAAACAGAACTCCAGAGAGGAGATTAAAGTTTACRGGCACCTCTTTTTGAGCTTACCACATTTGTTAGATCTGAGTGCTCTGAGTTAATGTGAAACACTGCAAACACTGTGTGGACAGAGATTTTATTCATGCAGGGAAAAATCTGTTGTGAAGCTTAGTTCATCTTGCATTTGTCTGATGCATCGTCTGTTCAGTGCTTTTTGTTTGGTAGGAAAGCACTCTCATATTAAAGGGGTTCTGCCTTGTTTGAACAACCTGATTTTCTCTTTTTCTGGCCAGAGGCATTTTAGCTGTTTCATTCAGCTTGATGAAATTTTAACTTTATTTTTATATTTTATATTTTTATTTTTTCCTATTTTAGATATATTTAATTTTTAAAAATTATATCTATTTATATATATATAATTTTTATATATAATATAATATATATTATATATATTATATATATTATATATATTATATATTTTTTAATATTTTTTTTAATTTCTTTTTTAAATTTTTATATTTATCTTTATGAAATAATGATTCTGGTAACATTTTGTTGCTAACATCTGTATGGGAATAGCAGGAATTAATGTTACCAGAACAGGAGCACCTCTGGCTTTGGAGGAAGGAGAGAGCTCAGTCCAACCTCAAGGCTGAGAGTGAGACCAGCCTTCCCTGGCAGTTTTTTGGGAAATTTTGGGGTGGTGGGTTGGTAAAATCAAATGTTTGAAGCCATATTTTAGTGGCTGCACAGACTCACCCAGTCTGGAGCACCATCAACCTCTGCCTCACTGGGATTTTTGGTGGAAAAGGTTCATCCAAGCTTCAACCTCGTCCAGCCTCATACCCCACATCTGCCAGGATCCCTTCACAGAGCTGCTCTTGCTCTTCTTACCAGTTTGAAGCCTTGGCACGGAGGTAGGTGAAGTTTTATTTTAGGCTGATGGGATCCTGTYGTGCTCTGCCTGCAGTATTTGGAAAGTGAATTTATTCACATGTAGAGAACCAATGTTCTCCATCGTTCCTGCTCCATCTGCTCCCAGATTTCTCCAGGGCGTTCCTTGAGGTGCTGCTGTCCAGGGTTCTGACTGTGAGTGACCAACCTGGTAACTGCTCTGCGCCTTCCCCCAATGCAGAGACCTCCTGTGCATGGGGACCACTGCTGGTCCCAACGTTTAACTGTCTGTAAAATTCTAGAAAAGCAAATTTTTCATGTGCAGAGACAGGAAAATCYTGGGTGTTGCCATGCTGGGGGTTTGCAAAGCTCTGTCAGTGACAAGGCTCCATTCCAGAGCAGTGGTGATGGGACATTTCTCTTCCGATGACAGAGATTTACTGGAGCTGGTGCCAGGCACAGACTTGACCAGAAAAATTAACTGGATAATGGGTGAAGTTCATGGAGAGAATTCCTAAATGTGTCTGTGCTCTGGGGATTCCAGGCAGAAGCAGTTCCTGCCTCCTGCCACGTCACCTTCCCTCTCCAGAGAAGTGGGGACTCCTCACCAACACAGAACGACATTCCCAGTCACCTGTTTGCCCTCTTGGGACAAAAAACTCAATTTAATTCTTCTTGGTGATAGAAGGGAGGAGCAGAGTTGCTCAGGCATTTAATGTGGGTGTGAAATGCTTTGGAAATTCAAATAGATTGTTTTTAATGCCACTGGGCCTTGTTGTGCTCTACAAAATACAAGTCCTGGCACTTCAGCTCCTGTATAATGGTTTAAAGTTACAGAAACAGCTGAAGTTTTGTAATTTGGTCTTGAATCTGAACATTTCTGATTTAAACTACTTCATCTTTTGCATTTATTTGCCCTATAACTTCTCTTCAAAATTCAGTGATGAAGCTCTGAGACAGATAACAAAAATAATCAATCAGCTTGTCAGGCTGGGAATGAAAATGCTGATTAGGAGGTGAAATGTTGAGGAGAACAAATAAGAAATTATTCAACAAACTCATGGACTTTTGTTACTGAAATCAAACAGTTCTGAGGGACCTTATTTGGACACATTTGGTTGTGAAAGTTTCTTGAAATTCCTCTCYGGCCTGAAAAGATGGGAAAAACCAGAATTAAAAGACCCTTTTGGATAAGACATTCACTCAGGTCAGAGATTTGTGTTGCCACCTCCTAAAGGTGAAAATCTGGAAATACCTCAGAAAGTGCTTCCAATGCAAGTTTTGTTTATTTAATTCATCTTCTTCTCTGTGGTTATTGCAGTGGTGATGGAAACTTCTCTGTGCTGTCCCAGCAAGGGTGCAATTCTTCTGGGAAGAAGCTGTCTGTATCACTGTGTGATCTGGAAATCCACAGAGAATTCAGGCAGGTGAGATCTCTTCTGCTTTTGGTCGTAATTTGAGAAATTTGGGAAATTCCCACTGCAATGTGTCTGAGGCAGCTTTGTCACCTGCCCTTGCACTGAGCCTTCCTGGTGGTTTGAGGAGCAGCAAGAGAGGCTTGGCCCCAAGTCAGGAATCATCATTTCCATTTAACTCTCCTGAGCACCTGAGGAGCCTCAGATGGAGCTGCAGAGGGAAACTCGGCTGCAGGCAAGGGGAGAGCACCAGATACCACCTGGGAAAGGTGAATTTCTGGGCAGATGGAGTTCCAGGCACTCACAGAGTGGCACTGAGATTAAACTTGTTTGTACAATCAGGCACAACGTGTGTTATTTAATCCCTGCTGGAGTGCAGCAGCAGCTTCCTGAAGAACAGGGTGAAATTTAGTGTTTCATTGGCTCACTTACAAATTTAAAGCAATTTATTGTTTAAATGGTTGCAGCAAACATCTCTTGTCCCCTGGCTGATATAATTCCCTCAAATTGCTGGCTGTTTGTGGGAGCCTCTGTCTTTACATTTTGCTTCCCAGCTGATATTTCAAACAGCAGATAACCCATTTTTTCCCCTGCAACTTGCAAATTTGCTGTGTCTGGATTCCTGGGAGCCCAGCAAAGGCTGTTTTCCCATTTGAAATGAATGAGAAAAGTCATCGTGGGAGATTTATTCCTGCTGCCCCATTTTTTCTTATTTATTCGTAACGTTCTGCCCATTTGCCAYGAGCTTCTTCACATTTCAGGAGCAGGCAGTCTCCTGTGAGAACAAATTGTGTTTCCTCCTGTCCTCAGAGATGAGGGGTGGTTTAGTGGGGGAAATGTCCASGATGAGGAGGAGAACTGGTGCTGAGTATTCCCAGCTTGAGAAATCCATCTCCRGGAAATGGCTCTCAGCTGAAATCAGGGGATGTCATGGGAGTAAGGACTGATTTTTATTCTGTTCTTTGTGTTTCTGTAGCGTCAGAGCCTGTGGGGAGGAGAAGCACGGCCTGGGCATTGCTATGCAAATGCTTTGCTGCTTTTGGGGGAAAAAGTGGCAAATGGATTTTTATTACATTTTTCAAATGTGATATTTATGCATATTTTCCCTTTCTCTTTAAGAGGAGATGCCTCTGGTTGGAACCAAGAGGGAAACAACAAATTTGAAAGGGAAAAAACCACAATAGAGTTGTTTGAATTTGCAAAAAATCTGAGCTGTCAAAAGCTTCACTCCCTGGTTTTGGTCCCAAGCCCCAGTCCCCACATTTCTCTGATAATATTTGTGATGTTGCAAGGCTTGGTTTGTTTCAAAGTAAATAAAATCCAGGATTTCTATTCCTGTCTATAATTTTATTGGCTGACAGTCCCTGATATGAGATGGATCCTGATGAGAAATTTCCCAATCCCTTTTTTTTTTTAATTGTGGCAATGTGTTGTGTGTGACTGTGGCTATAAAGACATTTCTTTCAGACAATTTCTTTCTGTTTCTCTCTCCTTTTGCTATGCAAGAGGTGTTTGCTTCCTTAGCTTTTATAGAGATGAGATAACTGAGAAGTAATAAAATATTTTTTAAATATTTTAAAAGATTTTATTTTATTATTAATCTTAATAAATAATAAAACACAAAATTTACAAAACTCARCACCATTCTATCAAAAATAATTTCTTAATTACAATAGTTTATTTTTCAACTTACTAATTTTTATTACACAATAGAACTATTACTTCTGACACTAATCACTTCTATTTTTTCTCTCCAAATCTTACTACAATACATCTTTCACAATTCTAATTCTCCAAAATAGCTAATCTTTTTATAAAACCATATTTTAAAACTTATTTCAAATTCAATCTCTCTCTCAACAATATCATCTCTTTCTTAAATCAACACACCTTATCTCAATATTTATATACAAATATACAAAGCTATATAAACTTTCTATTAAATTCTAAAAATTCTCTACAAATCCATTCCCTGCAAGAGGAATAACCTGTGTGCTAAATACAATTCTGTGCTTTCCTCATAAGCCTAATGTGGACGGCCTGGATTTGAGGCCAGCCCAAGAAAATTCATTTCCTAAATCCAAATAGGCTTCTGGACGAGTTGTGGTATCACCCTGCATCTCTGAGAGAAGTTTAAAATTTGAAGGGCTGAGTTTTTGGAGTAAAAAAAATTCAACTGGCTTTGCTGGTGGGTATTGAAGAAGAAGAAATTCCTTGTATTTCTGCAAGAGTGAGATTTACTGCCAGGCCAGCAGAGCAGGAGCCTTGGAAAATGATTTCTGTGCAATCCATGGGCCAGATTTTCATTACCAGCCTTGAAGAAAGCTACAGAAAACATAAAAAGCACAAATTCAAATTAATTCTTGAGATTTCCAGAACTGCCTAAGTCGGAAGAGTTCACTACATCAGTTGCCCCACTTTTCCCTCAACATTTAAAAAAGAAAAGGGTTGAAGAGTAGCAAGCACAGATTTTTTAATTAAAGTTGTGAACTGTAATTATTTTGGTTCTCAGAGCGTTTGGGAGAGAGCTGAAGTGGGATATTTCTGTGTACACACATGTGCATACTGCACTCTGGACACTCCAGCCTCTTTAATTCTTTATTTTTTGGCTTTCAACTCTGTCATCTGCATAAAATGGTCCCACAGCAATTTACAAAATTATCYTTGTGAGATCCTCAAAGAAATCTGTCCCAGTGAGTTGAGATGCTGAGTCAGAACAGCATCAAAATGCAAAGATGCTGGTTTGGAAGCGGATTGTGAATTCTTGCAGGATTGGTGCTGGTTGGTGGCTCTCTGGAAACTCATCCTAGAGGAGAAGTCTCCTGCTGGCCTGTTTTATCTTCTCAGTGGAAATACAGTTGAGAAATTCAATTTTACTTCCTTTCTCTTAGGTTTGGAGTGCTGCTTCCCCCAGTGGCCTTCAAGGAGCTCCCCATAGCTGAAGTACAGTTTGAGTCTTTGTTCTGCYGTAAAAACCCAGCTCCTTATTTAGGGTCCAATTCACATTTAAGACTGACTCTCACAGACTTGGAGTCTGTTCCTTCACTTCTCTCCTGAGTGCAGTCTGTAAGCTTGATTTTTATTTCATTTTAGGTTTTCAGAGCAATCCTGCCRCCCTGGGGTTTGCTCCATCTCTCTGATCATCTTGGTGCCTCCTCTGGGTTTACTCCAGATCCTTCCCATGCTGGACTCCAGGAGCAGAATTCCCAAATATTCCTGGTTTTGTGGTGTGTGGTTAAAAGCAGGGATTGCTGGGGTYTGTGCCTCCAAGGAAGGTGCTGAGGAATGATGGTTTTGGTGAGTTTTTTGGATGAAAGCAGCAGCTGTGACCACGCTGCCTTTGTTGGAGCCAGACAGGCAGGCAGCTCCTTCCCAACCAACAGCAAACCCCTGAGCAAATARGTCATGGAATCTGAAAAGGAAAAAGATCTGAAAAGCAAAGGGAATAGAAAGAAAAAAAAAACAAACCACATTTTAGCTCCAAACTGTGCCACGTCCATCTCTGTGGCCCAGGCAGAGAAGTGAGTAGGAACTTCAAAAATTCAGATTTACTCTCCACACTTCAGTGGTGTTCTGTAAAGATGTTGGTGTGAAGTGGCTGTAGTTATAATAAATATGTATAGAATAATATGTTATAATACTATAAATCAATAAATTTAATACAAATAAATATTATTTATTTATATTAAATTAATAATATAAATAAAAATGCATAGCAGACATGCATCTTTGCATATGTATTACAATGTTTAACACAATTATATAAACTAAAAGTGCATAATAAATATTTAACTAATATCGATATATAATTTTAATATTTATGCCTAATTCGAGAACCTGAAATATCAGCATAGACTAGCAGGTGTTTGCATGGATTCCTGTTATTTGATATTAACTCCATAAAAACTAAAAAAATAAGAACAAAACTTCATTAAAATATAATTTGAGGACAGGGGTCACGCACATTACAATAATTTATGATCATTTGAGTGTATATTACTTATTTTACATTATTATTAAGTGATGTGTATGTTCTCAAATTTAATGATTTCAGTTGACTTGGGAGGTTCTGAAATAAATCACTAAATGCTGCTTGCTTGGCAAGGTGAGCCCAAAATGCCTGAGACAGCTCCTGGCTTGTTCTCTGTCAGTCTAAACTATTTTCATTAGCTCCTGTAACAAAACAAAAATCTTCAAAATGTCTTCATGTTTTACTCTTTAGGAAAGGAGTACTTTGAAATGAAACATGGGAAGTAAAAAATAGCAACAATTTTGCTTTGAAATGTTGAAACAAGAAAAAAAAAAGCCTTTTGATGTTTGCACAAAACTTTTTTCCCCTCAGATGAGACAATCTTGTGAATTAGAYATAAATAGTTCTGGTGACCTGAATCTGCATTTCTGTACAAATGTGTTCTTACACCTGCATTTTGTCTGTGCTCAGCAGGGTTAAAAATCCCTTCCCGCCCAGAGGGAATGGCACAGAAGTTCATGAGATTACAAATATTGCTGTTAATGGACCAGGTCTTTAAATACCTGTTTGTGTTATCTAAATATATCTAAAACACTGACTCTTCCTGCTCACTGCTCGTGMATTGGGTTTCCTACTGGGTTTAAATTTGTTTAAGCTTTAAATTTGAAGTTTCTTGGGTGAGATATCTGGAAGTTATTGAGCATTCAAAAAAATGCTCTTCATTCCCATCAGCAGTGTGGGAKGTAATTGTGTTTTCACAACACTTTTTACTAATGAAAAAACCCTGCTGGATTTCCAAAAATTTCTATTAATTTTCCAGGATATTTTGCGCCCAAATTTTTCCTTTGCTGGGGATTTCCTTCCTGAAGGGTTGAGTTGCTGAACTCAATTCCTGTATCAATTCTTCWGTCTGTCTGTCCTTCCTTTTTCTCCCTTTCCCTTCTGCCATTCCCTTGGAGATCAGTCCAGGATATTCAATTTTTGCCTGATTTTTCCCAGGACAAAAGAACCAACCAACTCCATGGATAATGAGGGTAGGAATGTACCAGGGGGTAAAAATCTACCAGGATGGTAAAAATTATTCCCTTTGATGCTGCACTAAATCAAACGGAATTGGTTTTAGTAGAATAAATAAATTTATAAGAAAAACAAAATGCAGAATTGTTTTTAGTAGAATAAATAAATKTATAGAAAAAAAATCACCATATAGAGAAGATATTTTGATCTCTGCATGAAATACTCAGTGCAGGAGTGATTGGTTTTTCATTTTTTAAATTTGTTTTGAAGAACAAGTATAAATAAGGAAMAAATATTTGTTCTGCAGCAGGAATTGCTGCACCCAGGGGTTTTGTGCACCCATGCAGATGTACTTTGTGATCTGTATTGACACCTCCTCTGTAGTGCCTGGAAATTCCTGTACCTCCAGCTCTAATTAAGGCTACACATGCCAGGATAAAACACTCATTTGTATTTATGTATATGAAAGCAAATCTTTCCTTTCAAAGCAAGAGATTTGCTGGCTTTCTATTTTTTGGTTTATTTCTTTTTCTTCTATTTTTAAGACTCTTTTTGGCTTTATGWAATGTATGTATCTGACAAGAATCCCTGGCTGAGGCTAATTTAGTGGGAAAGGCAGACATCTTTATTTTTAGAGACCTGATCTGAGTAAATGTTGAAAAATGTCTGCTGAGCCAAGGTTTTCTCTCGCAGCATTTCTATTCTTATGCTCCTCCAGAAGGTTTTGCCTTCCCTGGCTCGTTGTKAAGCCAACACACCTTGACACGTTGACAACTGGCAGGGTTTTATTGTTCAGGGGGACGCCAAATGGCAAAAATGCCCACTTGGATGTATCCCCCAGTCACTCCTGATGAACCTCACAAAGAGGATTTTTAATCTGTCCTTGACTGCGTTGCGAGACTTTGATCTGCTGGAATCAAAATTCCATAAATTCCTTTCCACATATGCAGAATCCTGTCAGAAGCAGATTCATCAGGATGGCCCCAGCCGTGCAGAGGCGCACGTGGAAATGCTGATTTGAAGTGGCAAAAGGCAAGGGATGCCAGCTAGGCAGCTCCAGATTTGCACATTTTGTAGCACACACATCTGTTTGTGCAGCATCACACCTTCCTGGCCCCACAACACCTGCCCTGAACTGGAGCAGGATAAYGTGGAGTCCCAGGGCTGGGATGATGCCAAGGAGCAGAGTTTCAGGATTTGAGACCTTGCAACRATTTTGATGAGTCACCTTTCCTGGAATTGAACTGTATCCAAATGGTAGTTATTTTAAAATAATAGTGAAAAATATTTTAAAACAGAGTTGTTTCAAAAATATTTACCTTAAAATATTTYCCTTTACAGCCTTCTTTTTGTTTTCAGGGTCCTCAGCAAAACTSACCTCATTTTTTCTGAATGTAGAAATGGAGAGGACAGGGAGGAAGAACACTGTTAATAATATTGATTCTTTGTTATGTGCAAAAAATTGATTTCAAAGAGAATTGTAAGGAGTGGACATTTTGCTGCTTTATCCACTTTGGTGATTTTGGCAGTCATAGCCACTGTCTTCTTTTATTTTATTCTTTTTCCCAATTAATAATAGAAAAGGAATTTTAAATCCATTTGGGAAATATCAGTCTGATCTACTCACAATTCAGTGCAAAAGTAAAGGGGAACAGAATAAATAGGATTCTTTGTCTTACTCCTTTCCCATGTGGGGATTTTGATATAATTTTGTTCAGAAYATTATGAAAAGTTTAGAAAAGTGCACCTGGGTTGGATCCACTCCACACTAGAGCTGCTGGAATGGGGTGGAACTGAGGGATGGGGAGAAGAGAAGCCACCAGCAAGAAGAGGTGGACTCTGTGTTGGGTTTAAGCACTGATTAGTTCTAGATTTTAAAATTCCCATCCTACACGCACACCCACACATCTGTAAGATAACCCTCTTTCCTCTTATTTACTTTTATTTGTACAGTTTTAGGTTACATGAATTAAATAACATTTTCACGTATTTAAATGACCTGTCAAATCCCAGCATTCAGTATTTCAAAYCTGCTGCCTTAGGTTTTTAATTTCCTTGAAATGTCCTTTTATTTTTTTTTCCCTTTCTTTCCCTGCTAACAGCAAGAATGTGCTGAAATGTTTATCAAGCCTTGCTCTTTTCCCTGAGAAACTCCAAGGATAATTACATTTCATAATTATCCACCGCTGCCTGGAAGAGCCGTGTTCACCCTCTGGACCTGTTGTTCTGTTGCTTTTCTATCTCGTGCAGCAAAATTCTCCTCAGCTCCCCTCAAACAACATTAATCCCATCAAAAGTGGCTCAGATAATGTCTTCAGCTCTGACACAGCATTCTCAGAATTCCCTGCCTCTGCTGAGGTGTAATGTCCTCTTAGGTGTAATTAAATTATGTCAAGAGGATTTTCTTGGTGGGAATAGAAAGGGAACATTAAGGTACAAGATTGTTTCATTTCAGCCTGAGCTTCAGGTGCTCTTGGGTGATTGTTTATCTCCATCTCATTGTTGTCAGAGCTCACCCCTCTYCAGACTGAATCCCAACATGGTTTGGGTTGGAAGGGATCTCAAGGATCCTCCAGTGCCATGGGCAGGGACACCTTCCACCAGCCCAGGYTGCTCCAAGCCCCATCCACTCTGGACTGGGACACTTGGAATAATGAACCTGCAACTTCTGGGCAACCCTTCTGCTCCCCTTCTCCTCCTGAGACACTTTCCTAAATCAGGAGAAATTATTTTTTCATTAATGCTCTAATTCTGGCTGATTTCTTGCAGCTGGAGAAGCTGGGGAGCTTTGTTCAGCTTGAAGCTGTGTGAGCAGCTGAAAGGAGGTGAGGAGAACCCCAGAACGGGTTACTTCAGCAGGAACACAGGATAGAATCACTGAATCACCGAGGCTGGTGTGGATCAGGACAGGGGGAAGAGTCTGGAGCCTTCTCCTGGGGGTTGGAGATGCGGAGGGAGCAGGAACGCTCCCAAGGGACCTGCTCTGGGAACTTTTGATTCGCCATCCCTGAAGATGACCTCTCCCAATCCACAAAACATCATATTAACTCATTTGGCTCCAGTGCTCCAAACTTTGCTGCTGCCTTCCTCCTGGGAGTGACCCCCCAGTTCCCAGGGAGAACATCACCAGTGGGGTGAGTAAAAGCRCCGGAATCCGGCCGTCTGTTAACTTTATTGGCCCAGTAAATCCTGCTGCTCTGAGCTGTTATTTATGGAGCCCTGAGCACAGTAACTGCTGCATCTATTGTCTCTGGTTGCTTCATTATCTATTTAAGATGCAAAGCAAACCATTATGTTTGTTGCATTATCTTCGTCAGACTTTATTGCTCTCGTCGCTGGCGAGAGCTGTAACTCTGTTGTGCCACGTCTGTGTGAGCAATAATTCTCCACAGGATTTTTCCAGCCATCTACTTGTTTTTTTGGAAGTGCTGTGGAAGCCTGATAGCGGCAATACTTGTACTCACTAAATCATTAATTTGATCTAAAATGTTATGGAAGGAACGGCTTCGTTTTTAACGGAGCCGTTGTCTGTTTTCTCCTGCAGTCAGCTCTTGTTTAAAAGCCTCTCAGGAAGGAAATGCACATTTCTGAGGAATTGGAGCTRTTTGAGCTTTGTTCTGGTTGCCTCTAGATGCATCCAAACAAGGAAAGAGGTGATGAGATCCAGAGGTGACTCAGAGTTCCAGGTGGATCTGGAGGCTGAGTTCTTCCTGCCCATATTGTGCATGAAAATTGAGTCTGTACCTGATGTGTTCACCTTCTCAAAGTCAATAATTTCTGCTAAAAGAGCAAGATTTTGAATTTGCAGCAAAGGCAAACAAGTTCCTGGTGAATGATAGGCTCTGCCCATCTCCTTTTTGAAAGACAGGACTTTATTCACCTCATTTATTGGAGATCTACGTGAACTTCTGTGGGTGGCATTTCAAAACAATGTGCTCAGACCTCAAGGCAGCTTTCATTCCTGTTCATTGCCTCCCACAGAACTTCAGAAATGGGTGAAAAGGGTGAAAAAATGTCTGAACAAAGATTGACAAGGTGCATTTGTACCTGCAGAGCCCCAACCTTCTCCCATCATTCCTCTGGACTTGCTTTCTGTTGTGATTTTTGGAATTGGAACCCATTTTTTACCTGCCAGTGCAATGTTCTCACCGCCTCAGACACTCTGTAATTCTTCCTTTGCAGAACAGTTTATTAGAATGATGGAAAACAGTCAAACACTTCCCATCTCCTGACTCTGCATAGGGAAAAACTATTAATATTTGATGCTAATCTTTCTGCAGGAGACCAAACACAATTCTCTGCAAAGTGGAATAAAATACAGCACGGCTGAGCCTGCAGAGGAAATGCCCAGAATTTGGTGTGCAATTGTCATTATTTTTAATAATTTGCTAAATTGCATGATCACTATTCCAAATAACAAACCTGAATGAACCATACATTATTTTTTTGATGCAAAATATGATGTCTGCTGGCCTTTTTTCATAAAATTTCTTGTAATTCCCATGGCAAAATCATCCAAAATCCTCAGCCCAGCCTTTGKAGATTCAGAGATAAAAAGAAAGTGTCAGCTTTCCCCTAAACAAGGCAGATTTTATTGCCCCTCTAACCAGGCCATGAGAATGGGTTGTAGCATGAAACTGGGCACTAAAATCTCCATCAGTGCATTTTGTTTTCTATTATTGGCCTCACTGGTGGTAAGTTCATGGAGGATTGGTTTTTATGTGAGACAGAAATAAAAATTGGGGGGGAGAAAGCCACTGGAGCAGTGTTGTTGCATGTAAAGGTAGAATTTTAAGAGCCCTCTTGGTACGGATAGACACAGGATTATTGCTAAGTTAAAGGGAAAAAAAAGCAGCAGAGCATCTAATCTGGATGCTGTAGGATCTCTGATTATAATAAAAATATCTGATAAGAGGCTGTTAAATCCTGAATTTATTTTCTTGTGATTTGTAATCATTTCAGCTGAAATTTCCAGTGTAAAACCTGAGGCTGGTTCATGGTTGCATAGAGAATGAATTTAAAAAGGGTTAATAAAATGCTCAATATTTTTCAGATTTTTTGCAGAAGACAAAAACTACTGGCTGCTATAATAGTGGGATTTATATCTATAAATCTATATAATACATAGAGAGCTCTATAGCAAGCGTATCAAATAATTACTGATCTCAGAATACTGCAAAAAAAAGAAAATCCCCATTTTTAGGATTAAATGTAGCATTTATTACTAAAAACAGTTTAGGATTTATTTCAAACCAGTGAGTCAGCAGAATCACAGGATCATGGGATGGTTTGGGCTGGAAAGGGACCTTGMAGCTGCTCTGGTTGCACCCCTGCCATGGACAGGGACACTCTCCAAGCCCAGGTTGCTCAGAGCTCCAGCCAACCTGGCCTTGAACACTTTTTTAGCCAAAATTTCTGGATTTTTCTCCAAACAGAGCTCCTGGGTGTGTTTCATTGTCCTGAATCCAGTGGCTGAGTGCTGCCTCCAGCATCTCACCCTCCCAAAYTTCTCACCTTGAAGCTATTCCCCACTTGGCTGTAATAATGCAACCTCGCTAAGCTGTTAAATAAGAAACCACAGAGCACTAAAAATATTGAAAATTCTGCTTTTTCAGCCTCCCTGGCTGCTCCTTGTGGGCCTTCAAACACACCTGGGTTGCCTCTTGCATCTCTTTGTGCTCTGGCAGCCAGATCCTTCTGCTCCCCCTCTCGGCTCCGAGATCAAACCCGAGCTGCTTCCAGCTCCTGACAGGCTCCAGGCACCAGAGGAGCAGCAGAACKTCTCTCTTTTTGTGGCTTTGTTTCCCCAAGTTGTCAATTAGCAGRAGGGAAAGTGTCACTCTCACCAGCACCTTCAGTTCCGTGCCCACATTTTTTGGGTTTGTTTYTGTGGTTTTTTTTTGGGAGCGTCGTTTGTCAAAGTGTCGCTGGTGGAAGCTTGCTGGGGGTTTTTATGTCTCTGGAAATATGCTTAAAATATGTTCTTTCATTATCTGGTGTTCGTTTAGACCAAGTGCTTTTGAAGTGATGTTGTTAGGCTTTGGAAATTTCTGARGTTGACAACACTAAAGAAGGCTGGGGAGTTGAAATTCTTTGGTTTCAACAACAATGTTCTTTCCTCCCCCCTTGCTGTTAAAATCTGTGACTTAGCATTTAAAAAAGAAGAAAAGAAAAGACAGGAGAAGTTTTCCCAGTTTTTATGTTTTTCACATACTACAAGCAAACTTTTTTCTCCTTTGTTTGCAGCTCTTGGGGCTGCTCCCCTGCTCATGCCCTCATCCCTCCATCCTGCTGAGTAGCTGCAGGCATTTAGGGACGTGGGGAGCCCTTGGGATTCAGGGATGTAGAGCTGGGATTTTGGGAGGACCTGGGCTGTCCCTCCTTATCTCTGTTCTCATGCTGGAGCATATCCAGGGAAGGAAGTGGAGCTGGGAAGGGTTTGGAGCCCCAGGAGAGGCTGAGGGAGATGGGAAGGGGCTCAGCCTGGAGAAAAGGGGGACCAGGGGGGACCTTGTGGCTCTGCACAGCTCCTGCCAGGAGGGGACAGCTGGGGTGGGGGGATTTGGGATCTTATCCCAGGGAACAGGGACAGGAGCAGAGGGAACAGCCTCAAGCTGGGCCAGGGCAGGTTTAGATTGGATATYTGGGAAAATTCCTTCATGGGAAGGGATGTAAAGCATTGGAAGGGCAGTGGTGGAGATGCCATCCCTGGAGTTGTCCAGTCCCATCCCTGGAGCTGTCCAGTTCCCATCCCTGGAACCGTCCCGTTCCCATCCCTTGAGCTGTCCAGTCCCCATCCCTGGAGCTGTCCAGTCCCCATCCCTGGAACTGCCCAGTTCCCATCTCTGGAGCTGTCCAGTTCCCATCTCTGGAGTTGTTCAGAAGATCACTGGATGTGGCACTCAGGGTCAGGGTTCAGTGGGAGTGTGCTGGTGGTGTTGGGTTGTGGTTGGACCTGATGATTTTAAAAGTCTTTTCCAGCATGACCTAGTCTAGAATTCCAAATTTCCTGCCCCTGCTTTTCCAGTAGAGTGGCAATAAACCTGTAATTGTCCCTGCAGGTGAAACCCCTGGGTCACCCTGTGCTCTGAGCTCGTTTTGTTCCATAGGCCCTGCTCAAATTAAATATTTATTARGTATAAATATTATAAAAGTAAACAAGAACAGGAGTGTGATCCTTGCAGGAGAGGCACTGAGGGACTCACRGTGTTTTTTCTCTCCCTGTAAAACATTTCTTGACTCTGTTTGGTTGGAAAATTCTGTGGATTTGCTGCAGCACAGTCAGGTTTGCAGTTCTGCAGATACTCGGTGCTACSTCAGTGAGCACCTCAGGATATTCTCATACTCATTTTGTAATAAGAACATCTGTAAGATGTTCTTATACTCGCTCTGTAATAAGTCCACAGCTGCTGTTTTTACTTTTAAAGGATACTGAAAAAAAAGTGAGGGCTTTCAGGTTTTTTTTTATATTACAAAAAATCAAAAAGGTGTTTAAAAAATTATAAAAAATGAGGCTGCAGGAAAAGAAACATTTATTTTGTCCTCATTCTTGAAGGTAATTGCCCAGCTATTCAGAATGTAGCATTTCTAACCTTGCTACTGCATGTGTGCTACATACTTAATTTTGTTTTATTTTATTTTATTTTATTTTATTTTATTTTATTTTATTTTATTTTATTTTATTTTTTATATTTGTAGATGTGGTTTTATATGCTACTTTATTTAGGGATTTCCATTATTATTTAAAGTTATCTCAAAAAAATTAAGGAAGCAGACTGCTTATATCCATCCTACACATGTGAACATATGTGAATACAGGGCATGGAGATGAAGCACAAATATAAATAAATATAAATAAAACCAAGTCTGAATAAGACCAGTCTCTGAAAGTGGTGATTTTACAGTCTCCATAGCATGAAGATTCTGTCCTTGAAACATGTAGGAATTAATAATAAAATATATTCTATTTTATATAATACACATTTTTTTCATTTACAAAGAAAAGAAATGAGAGAAAAGAAAGAGGAAAGAAAAACAAAAGGTGAGAATTTTTTGTCTAGTACCCAAATATTTTCTTTTGACATAATCAGTTCTGCAGGATATGGAAATTTATGTCTGCACATGTAAATATTTATCATAACAAATGCATCCTCCATAGGTTGATGGTATAGATGAGTGTGAAGGCCACTCACATTCAGCTGAAAATATTTCCTCTCTCAGATGCTCTTTCTACACCAGAACAACAAAAAAAGTAAAGTTCTGATTTATTCCTCAGTATGGAATTTGAATGTTGGATATATATAACCTGAAATTGGACATTTTCACTGCGTTGTCATTATTTTAAAAGCTTCTTTTAGTTTTGCTCCCCCTTTATTTAAGGAGAAAATATATTTCATTTTGACCCATATATGCATTTGTATTCTATAAATCTGCTTTATGGTGCGGTGGGAAGTGAATTCCCCGTCTGACATCTAGAAGCAATAAATACAAAAATCTCACAGGAGTTATCTCACAGGATGTGGAGAATTCCAGCTTTTGTTATTCCCTTGTGAGGAAATAGTGAATAAAAGAGAAATCTGAATTACCTCTGCAGAGCTCTAATGGAAGACTCAATAAGAAGCGCATTAAAATGCTTTGTAAGAGGCAAAAAGCCTGACCAAAATTATTCTCATAAGATATTAATGAGTGGTTCTATTTTCTAGGTCCTGGGTATTTAAATAGTGGAATTTCTGAAGTTGGAAGGGACTCAGAAAGGCTCTGGTGCATGGGACACTGATGGCACCACTCCTAGAACGGCAGGAAAGCAGAAAAAAGGGTGAAGAAATAGCCAAAATTTCAGTTTGGGGAAAGTCATCACAAGAAGGGCTGCAGTGATGTCCAGGAATGGGAACGTTGGGCTGAATTAAGTTTTTGGGGTACAGAGGAGACACAGCAAACTCTGAGAAACAGTCAGGATAATCTCTTGCTGGAAAAGAAATGGAAATTCTCTCCTGGTAGGTTTATCTGTGTAATTCCAGAGGTTTCAGGAATGACCTGCCTGACATAAATTCTGGGAAAATCCAGCTCCAAGGAATGCTGAGGGAATGCAGAGGTGCTGCTCCTGCTCAGAGTAGGATTTGCTTTTTGTTGGTCTTGCTAAAACCAGTTTTATTTCTCTGTGTCCCCAGGTAAGAAGATGTTCACTTTCCATCTGGGATGTGACAGTGAAAGAAGTGGGGTGGGGTGTGGGATGAAAGGATATTTCCAAAGAAAAAGGGAAAAAAAAAAGGGAAAAAACACTTTGGGGTGTGCCCCAAGCCTGAGAGTGGCACAGGATTTATAAATCACTTAGGTCTGGGTAGTTTGAAAKTATTTGGGGACAAAGGGATTGGTGAGAATTTGTTTATCTGTGCACCCTGAGTGCAGAAATTCACTTCTCTCTTTGGAATTCATTTAGGAACAAATATCACTAAGGAAGATTTTTACCTGCATCATTCTGCAGCAACAAATCATTTAATGCAGGTACTTGAAACGAGGTAATTACATGATTTAGAACATTCTAAGTTGTACTAAAAAAGGAAAATTCAGACCATGACAAGATTTTTAATGGTAGTTTTAAAATTTATCCTGATGTTGAGTTTATCTTTAATTTTTATTGTTTGTGCAACCACACATTCCCCCAGTGCTGAATTTGATTTAAAACTGTACAAACACCTTCATTATTGTATTCCAGATCTCTGTGGTGCTTACATTAAAAAACAAAAGAACAAAGTGAAGCCATCTCTGTGAACACAACACAAAAAAAAAAAAAAAAGTTATTTCAGCAAAGAGAGAATTTTATTTTGATTTCTGAGGTTATGCAAGAGCTCCAGGAGAAGTGGGACAAGGATAACAAGGAGGGGGATCGATATCCAGAGTTCAAAGGTAGGCAGCTGATCAAAGGTTAAATACAAGAAAAGAAATTATTCCATTCAAGTTAAATATAGGACATCGTAACCCAAATAGGTGCTTGGCTTCAATTAAAACCCTTGGAAAAGGCTTTTGTGCTGAGGGGAAGTTCTCAAAGTCAGGCAAACTTTGTTTTTCTTGCTTGGAAAGATGCGTGGGAAGGGATTAGGCTCTCCAAAGGATGGGATATCTCCATTTTCCCTCCAAAACGGTTCTGGTTATAAAGGGCAGAGGGCAGAACTGATGGGATGCCTTCAGGATTGCAGCCTGCAGAGGTGGCAAGGAAGTATTTCCTGTGCTAATGTGTTTTGCTTTGAAAAGCCAGGTGTCTGCTAAGGAAGGCAGGAGCTTCCCCTGAAATAGAAAATGCAAACCCCCTCCCTGGGAATTATTATAATTTTGTAATTAAGGGGCTCTCRGGCAAAGATATGGGAGTAGGAATAACAGGTTTTTACTAGTAAAACTAAAAATACAAATGCAATAGTCCAAAAAAACACAAACCAACCACTGCCAGAGTCGCTCTGCAGCTCCAGGGCTGCTGGAGATGGGCCTGGGCTCCTCTGGCAATGCAGGGGGGCAGAAAGCTGCTCCTCTGGGAATGCAGGGGGCAGCAGAAAGCTGCTCCTCTGGGAATGCAGGGCAGCAGAAAGCTGCTCCTCTGGCAATGCAGGGGGCAAAGGCTGCTGGGGTGTCCCAAACCTCAGATTGGATCCAGGTAGGAATGCTTGGCTCCTCCCCTGGGCGGAGCATCTCCCCATGGGATGCTGGAATTGGATCAGCCATGCAGGGACACTCACTGGCCATGGACAGAAGATAATTAATAATKAATGKCCCRTGGACAGCAGAGATCTCCTGGAGGGAGGATTGGCTGTGGGAGAGATAAAGCAAACTGCCCAAAGGACAGCAGAGAACTGCCCCAGCTCTGACAGATGGGAATTGAACACACATCCACCTAAACCTGAGATATAATGTAGTGAGATGGAATAGCAGAGCCTGGAAAAGCATTTTCTCCAGCCTGGTTACAGCTCAGAGCACTGAACAGAGCCAAAGGTGGCAGGAAAAATGGGAAAGGAAGAGCTGAGGGGAGCAGGAGTGCAGTGGGAGAGAGATTTCATGGAAGGAGTTGGAATATTGTGGAGGAARCAGGAGCTGCCTGCATAGAAAACAACAAAATGCCCTTCCCAGCCTCCTTTCACTGAAGCATGGCTGGAAATATTGGGTAGCACAGAGTAATTGGAAGGGTTGTGTGTGCAGAGCAGGATATTCTGTTTCTTTCGTCATTGAACATGAGAGAAATGTGGGAGGAACTGTGTGGATCAAAACAGAGAGGAAAGGAGAGGAGATTTTGTGCCTGTAGTCTTCAAGGGATGTCCGGAGTTGTGCTGTTCTGAGGAGAAGTGTCAACACAGAGAACTTGTAATAAATATTTATCTGACAGTGTAAACACTCCTAAGAATTGCTTTTAATTTCTCATTAATCTGTTAAAAATAATAACCACTATAATTAAGTATATTAGTGAAAGCAATGRCAAGAGGTTGGACTTGAAGCGAAGCCCAATTCTTTGCAGGCTTCCCTTTGCTAACTTAATTCAAACACATCCTAGTTYGTAACTCACCAGTACATTCAAATTCAGGAGAAAATAACACAAACCTCTCAGTTCTGTCATTTTTAGGCAGCAGCTCTTTCGCATTCCACCCAAATCCAAAACTCCTCAGTCCTAGACTTTTATCCAGTTATCAAATCAAGATTCCAAGGCCAGGTTGGACAGGGCTTGGAGCACCCTGGGGCAGTGGAAGTGAAACAAAATGAGCTTTAAGTTCCCTCSCAGCCCAAACCATTCCATGATTGCTTGAAAAMCAGCTGTGAGGATATTTTTATCCATGCATACAGGGCATTGGAAGCTGTTATATCGGCGCCTGGGCTCACCTGATTTAATGCCTGCTGCTGTGGCTGTGTCCTGGTGAGGTGGTTTGGRTTTTTGAATTTTTTCTCTTCTACACAGAAGATTCTTCCTGTTGTCCCCATGCAGGCAAAGGAACCCACAGATCTGGAGGGATCCTCTTGATCACATTCTTTGCTCTCCTCCAAGCCTATGGTACTTTCAAGGCTCAGTTAATCGTGTTTTTAAGAGGTGCTTTTTGGACATTCTCCTTAAATGCCATTTTATTTGCCTTTCCTGTACTGAGTGCTCGATGCAAATTTTATCCATTTTTAAAAAGAGCTGGGATATTTCAGTATCAGCTGCTTTCTGGGCTGACCCTGAGTGTGGGGTTTGCATCAAGGGGAGGAAATGTGGCTCTACATCCACCTGAAAGGTCTCCTGAGATGATTAAAGGGACCCACTGGTCAGGGAGCATTTCTGAATCTCTTATTCCATAATTATTATAATGTGCATAATGCCTCATATGCATTAAACRTTCTACTGAAATGACTCTGAATGTGAGAGCAATCTTATAATAATGGGAAAAACCCCTTATTTTACATAATAGAATTTAAAATATTAATAATGTAACTAATATACATAGGGTAAGTTTAAGTGTGTAYACTTAACCATGCAGTTATGAATTATATATGTAAATACAGCACACACCAAATGTGTATTTAAACACTTAAACTTTCCACATGGGCTAATYTGAAGTTCACTGCATTGGATTAATTTTTAACATTTTACTTGCAAATAATCATAACTCAAAAATTCATATTGTAATRTATTTGTATTGGTTATTGAAAACACCACCAAGCTTGACTGAATCCTTGCAATCACAGGATATTGGCATTTCCRGGAAAGCTAAAGAGGAACTTCTAACTGTGCATCATTTAGCAAAGATTTCCTGGTTTAGCTGGAAAACCCCAGAAGTTCTTCAGCTAAGAGGACAAAAAGGGATTTTTTTTTTGTGGGAAGGGGGAAGGGGAAAAGAGGAAAGGAAAGGGGAAATGGGAAATGGGAAAGGGAAATCCCCAAAGGTGCCAAACCCTCTTTTTTCCCAGCCCACCRTGCTCCAGCTGTGCTGCCAGATGTTGCCATCCAGCTGCTCCTTCCAGCTCCAAGGAAAAATCCAATTACCTGTGCATTTCTGGCAGCTTCATTAGAACGAGCACAGCCAAGTGTGATGCGGTTTTATCTTTTCCATGAGTGGAATTGTAATTCCAGGACCATGTATGTCTCTTCAGTGCAGCGTATCTGCTCCTGTTCTGCCCCATCCAGTCTCTCCCAAAACTTGGGTCCAGGAGGAGCCTTTTCAGTGCAGGGATCATTTGGGAACCCTTTGGAATGAGAGCTGATTTTCCATCATTTCCTGCCCACACCAATTAGTGGTGGCTTCCCTCTAAGCTGCCTCAAGTGGGATTTTCTCTTCAGCTGCTCTCAAACTTCAAGAATTCCAACAAAATTCCAAGAGTTCCAGAAAATGAAGCTCAGGAAAAAGATTTGGAATGCAGAACTTTGTGGCTCTCAGGGAAGACTTTYTGCCTTGAGTGAGGATTTTCTGGTGGGATGTACAGCAGGATTGTGTCAAGCTGGGTGTTGTTATTTTACAGGTGCTGCAAAGTCAAAAGTGTGAGGAGAGGGAGAGTTAAAAAATCCCATCCCAGYAGAAGCAGGAAATTGTGGAATTCTGTTGGAAACTCCCCCACTGCTCAGGATGATGGATTTTCATGGGATTTCCTTTTTCCAGTTGGGGCTGGATCCAGGGTCTCTGTGGGGTGGGACAGACTCCCAGGGATGGCCAAGAGAGTTTGGAGCTGGGATTTCTCAGCCTGGGTGAGTTCCTGAGGAATTCCGACCCTGGGGACTCAATAAAACCTTCCCTGGGGCTGAAACACAGGATTCAATTGATGTGCTGGGACTCTGAATGCTGGAAAACTGACAAGAATGAGGTTCCTCAAATAAATAAGGAAAAATTGGGTTTTTGGAAGGGTCTCAAAGCTGAAAGAAAATCCAGTAACAAGGTTCCCTAAATAAAAAAAGAAAAATTGGTTTTTGGAAGTGTCTCAAAGTTGAAAATAAGCCAGTAACAAAGTTCCCCAAATAAATAAGGAAAAACTGGTTTTTTTGGAAGCCTTTGGCTGTCCCTGATGTTTCCAGCGTCAGATGAGAGGGTGCAAAATGGTGGGACAAAGTGAGAGGAAGTGGGCTCAAGGTTCTGTACCCCCTCACCCCTCTCTGCAGCAAAGGGACACATCTGCATCAGCTCTGTGAGAAACAGGGAAGTTTTATTTGTCAAAATATAAAGGATAAAATTACTCCTAAATTAGCATTTTCTTTGCCAACATCATTATCATAGTGAAATTTCAATAAATTCACCCCCTATAATTGCATCAATCCACCTATGAGATGTTGGTTATTGAGTTTTTTACCCCAGAATTTTAAAGCAAAGAACAATCCTTGAAATAAATGTAAAGCACAGTCACTGGAGATTGCCACTACCTCCTGCAGCATTTATTCCCATCAAATTTAATTGTAAATATGTTTTCCCAGTCTTTTTAGTTCATATGCTGCACTCTTGGGATAAAAAGAGGCTTTAATGTGAATTATTATTATGGTAAACACACAACAACAACATTTCATTGAGTGAAATAAACAGAGACCAGCATTCATTAATTAACCTTAAAATTTCAGGTTTTATTTTACAACTTGAAGTTAAAACACAGGGAGCACGAATCTGGCTGAAGTCATACAACCCCYCAACTTCAAATTATTWTTTCAAGTATCTGAATATTTTATAGACCAGCATCTTGAAACATTATTTCATGGTAAATCAGTCATCTGAAAACATTTGCTTCTACTATATCTGGCCTTAAATTCTCCATAACAATGACCTGCATGGTTGTAATTAAAATTAGGATGGAAGTTAAATATAGGCAAAATTACAGCTTCCAATCCACTTTGGTAACGTCAACTGCATCTTTTTTTACAAAATTAATCAGATATGAAGTCAGACAGGAATTTTACTCTAAAAAACAGAGTTTTTCCCTTCAGTTCTCACTTKGAAAGATGAACTTTAAAGTGGTTCTGCTGGCTCGTGCCTGCTTTGTACACAAAACACCTGGCTGTGCACTGACTGTACTGCTTTATTGGGAAGGGAAAAAGCATTCCAGGGTGACAAAAAAGCACTTGGAAAACTGAAAAGTGGTTTTAAAAATACGGGAAAATGCAGAGGTGTGGCCGATTTTATTTTCCTTCCTAGCTCCACTGCAGGGTGTAGTTCTGGCCCAGTWTCAGCTGGAGATTGGTGATTTGCAGGAGCTGGGAATAAAACACACAAAATGCACATTTAGTAACTGAGCCCTGAAGATCCGCGGTGTTTTCTGTGTTCCAGGGAGAAACTGGATTCTCATTTTAAACTGCAAGAATTTATTTCCCTTTTTTWATTTACATTTGTGTTTATATCACTGCAAACAGAGTTTAACCAGCACAGATTTGGGAGTCTGCCCATGACTCTCTGATCCTTTCCTTCTCCCACAGGTTCTTTTAGAGCTGAGGTTACTTTTGTTTTAARAATAAYTTTTAAAGTAGAAAAAACTTYGAATACATAGCAATTCAACAGCGCATATGAATTTTTTTCCATCAAAAAGTCAACAGCAGAATCTCAGAGCAGGTTTTTCTCCTGTCACATCTCCCAGGTTGCAAGGAAGCAGTTAGGGAACAAAATCCACTGGCAAAAATGGCATTAAATGGTATTAAAGTACCATTACCTGATGGCAGCTTGTTCCTCTTTCTGAAATATGGTTTATTTTAAATATGGTAAATATGTGCATTTTAAAATACAGTAAATATTTTAAATATGCTAATATAAAAATTCTAAATATGCTAAGTAGGTAGATATTTTAAATATGGTAAACATACAAATATTTAAATATGGTAAATGTTTTAGATATGGTAAATATTTTAGATATGGTAAATATACAAATATGGCAAGTAAGATATATTAAATATAGTAAAATTATAAATATTTTAAATAGGCCAATAAAAAATTTTAATATGATAAATATATATTTTTAAATATGGTAAGTAAAACTATTTTTAAATGGTGAATACATAAATATTTAAAATAGGCTAATAAAAAATTTTAAATATGCTAAACATATATTTTTAAAATATGGTAAGTAAAAGATTTTTAATTTGGTAAATATATAGATATTTTAAATAAACTAATTATACAAATATTTAAAATATTGTAAGTAAAATATTTTAAATATGCCAAATATATAAATATTTTAAATATGCCAAATATATAAATATTTTAAACAGGCTAGATATATGTTTAAAATATGGTAAGTAAAAATATTTTTAATTTGGTAAATATATAAATGTTTTAAATATGGTAAATATACAAATATTTTAAACACACTAAATATACAAATATTTTAAATATGGTAAGTAAAATATTTTAAATATGCTAAATACATAAATATTTTAAATAGGCCAGTATAAATTTTTTAAATACGCTAAATATATATGTTTAAAAAATGGTAAGTAAAAATATTTTTAATTTGGTAAATATATAAATATTTTAAATAGTCAAATGTAAATTTTTTTAATATGATAAATATATATGTTTAAAATATGGTAAGTAAAATATTTTAAATGTGGTACATATATAAATATTTAAAATAGGCTAATATAAAAATTTTAATATGCTAAATATATATATTTTAAATACAAGTAAAAATATTTTAAATATTTTRAATCTCCAGAGGTTGAAGAGCACAAATGCAGGTTTTTAACCCTTCAAGCAGCATCTCACCATGTTGTTGCTGTAGACAAACTGGTGGTTTGATGGCACTGCTGCCCCGTTCTGTGTCACTGTCACCTGAGTGACGTTTCTGGGCACCCCCAGGACCCTGACCTCAGTGAACATGAGGTTGTTTGGGTCCGTGTAGTTCTGATGTGTAACTGTGATCTCCAGAACGTTCTGGAAGGAAGAAGGAAAGGCAAATATCAGAGCTTGGGATTAGGCTGGCACAAATCCAGAGAGCTGCCCCTGGGTCCCTGCAGCAGCTGGGACAGTGGAAGGTGTCCCTGCCATGGAATGAGAYGACTTTTGTGTCCCTCCCAACCCAAACCATTCTCTAATTCCGTGAAGTCCACTTGAGCTTTTCAGTGGAAGTCCACTTCCACTTTTTCTGTCCTCACTCCAGTTTTTTTTGGTTTTTTTTCAGTTTTTATTTCCTAACACCTGTGTGTTGCTATTTATTTTTCAGATACTGAAAGCTTTTCTCCACTTTATTAACATGGCCAAATCCTGGGCTCTGCTGTGCTTTAATTGCCACTCAGCTGAYTGAATTGAGGAGTGAAGAACAAGAAATTCTCCCCCCTCGGCTGGGCAGCAAGAGCTGCAGGACAAAGCCCTCCTTCCCTGCCCTGTGGCACCTTCCAGGCACTGTGAGAGCTGCTCCAGCCTCTTCTCCTCCTGCTTTTTCCCTCCCAGAGCAGCTCTTGCCTCCCCATCCCCTCCCTCAGCACTCACAGCTCCCCCTCATTCAGTTGCTGTGATTTTAAGTGGATTTTGGATTTCTTTAGGATGCGCCCAAAAGTGCTGTGACATAATTCCATGGATTTGGTGCTCAGAGGGTAAGTGTTTCTCATTGTTGGTTGATTCAAGACCTCTTTTAATTAGACTTTTCCTTAGGAGRTTTTTGTAAGAGCAGGGAAAGGTGCTTTTATTTTATAATCTCCTTACAACTGCAAATATTGAGTGTTAGCAAAACAAACTCCCTTCCTTAGCAATTAACACCCTTTTATTTGACAAAGACAGAATTAGATGAGAAGAAAGAACAGTGTGGATAAAATTAGAAGACATTGTGGCACACTGGAAAATAATGAAATAAGAAAGTGTGTTTTCTCCTACAATAGAAAGAGCTTTTCTTTTAAGCCAAAAGTCCCTGTAATTAGAGCCTAATTTATTTCCAGATATTCCACTGGTTATGGAAATGAAATCTGACAATTGTGCTTAACAATACTCTTCAGATTCACTCCTAAATTCATTCTTAACACAATTTAATCACATTTCTTGTAGCCTAATCATCTGTGAACACAGTTTAGTGTAAGGTTGGGATACAAAGACATTAGGAAGACCCAAATTAAAATACCCATAGTTAAAAATAATAAAAAAATCACCTGAAGTGACTATTAAATAAATATGAGCTAATGTGATTACCTGCTTAGCAGTAAATGATGTCAGGAGGTAAACACCATCTTCATATGCATCTGTTAAAAAGAAAGAATGAAAGAAATGGAATAAAATGTCTTTTGCTGGCCACCTTATTTAACACATTACCAGAAATTTCTGCTCAAAGATTGTGTCCACAGACAGCTTACAAATACAAGGGATGTATTTATATGTAAATAAAGAGAAGTTGTGCATTTCCAGAAGATGAATGGTATTAGACAAGAAATACTTTCAGTGTACATGAAGCTGAAATGAGGATAAAAGGAGAACATTTTAGGGGTGAGATAAAAAAGCAGGCAAAGAAACAGCACTAGGGAGATCAGGGGAGTTTAGCTGAGGAGAAAAATGTTTGTTTGAAACACTGAAGGAATGAAGAGTCATTTCCACATCCCCCTCCATTGCCAGGTGACAATTCCAGGTGACACCTAATGGGTGCTGCCCCTCTGAGTCCCTGCTGGTGTGGCTTCAATCAGGAGGGATCATGTTTCTGTAACGCTGGTCTGCAGGTTTCATTTCAGTTTTGCCTCTGAAGGTGAGTTCAAATCTGTCCCCAGAAATGGCCTTGGCCAAGTCCATCCCTTCCCTCTCCTCGGACACCCCAGAGTTTGTTCCCKCTCTCCCCAGTTCACATCCTTGGGTTTGGTTTTGTCTGCTTGAATTGGGGCTTYGAATATCCCCAGGGATGGAGCCTCCCTTGGCAGTATCCAACCATTCTCACACCAAAAAGAAGGGTTTTAGGGGGGAAGAAGGGCTGGCCATACCGATGCGAACCCCATCATCCCAGTAAAGGTGTCCTGCTGCAAGCTGAGCATCATCCAGGGCCACCGTGAGTCCCATCGGGTTCTGCCGGCTGCGCAAAACACAATTTCCTCTCAATTCCCTCAGCTGGTCACATTCCATATTCCCCAAATGGTAATTCCTTTACAGAAAAGTCATGAACCACCCAACTGACCTCCCACAGCCATCTTCCCATCCCATACTACTAAAGACCATTAGGAAAAAAACAAAAAAACACCAAAAAAMCACCACAAASACAAATTAMATTTAAAATTTTCACTTCTTCCGACCTGTAAGCAGTTGTTCTAGCAGGTGTTTGCCAAGGCAGGATGTATCCACCTCGGATGTGCAGGTTGATGTGCTCCAAAGGAGCTGATAGATTTTGGAATTGTTTCCTAAAGCCAGTATCTGAGTTCTGTGTACAAAAAAAATATGCATTTTTACAGGGTTTTCCTTCAGAACAAAATGTAGTATTTCTCTAGACAGGTTAATTAGGAGTTGTTACTACAGGAGTAACTATTAATAAGAGAAACCCTGAAATTTTGGGTCTGTAAAAGCCAGGCCTGACCATGGGTGATGGCAGCYGAACCAAAGGGGCCAAGCAGGTGAAACACAAACTTGTGATTAATGGAGTTTTGATCCTGTTCTTCCTATTTCCAAATCTTTTATTATTTTCCAGGAAAAACTATGCAGCTAAATCTGTTTTTTTCTTTCCTCATTAGAGAATTCCATTACAAAAACCTTCTGTGTATCATTTGAGGGTTACAAAAAGTGAAAAGAATTCTAAATTAAAGGTATTAACTTTGCCTTTTCATTTATCATAACTCTGGTCATGTTATTATACATTATTATAAAGGAATCGAGGATTTTATCATTTCTTTTTATACTTCTAAGAACTTATATTAAATGCAAATTAGGCAAGAGAATGTTCCCACCTYCCTGCCATGCTCAGCACTGTGAAAAGACAGAAAACATAAGTTTTAAAATACAATTTTTTTAGGATGACTTACTGTGTGGTAATCATACCAGCGGGCATCGGGGAAGTAAGCAACCACACTCCGATCATTCTGCAGATAAACACACAAATTTTAGGCACCTCAAATCAAAAAGTGAAGCTTAGTTAAACTGCCTTTCGGTAATAAATAAATTAAGAGCTCACCTCTTTCAGCACAGGGCTGATGAGCAGGGCAGGACCCCAGAGGAACTGCTGGTCGATGTCCCACGTGTTCCTGTCTCCCACAAACCTGCCAGGAGGAGACAGCCCGAGCTGAGCTTTCCCAAAGAGCTCCTCCTTGAACCCTTCTCTGTCAGTAATTTCACCCACTCTTTTTAGGATCTGTTTCCTCATTATTGCTGTTAATAATTCAGAGATCAATTAACGGCTGCACAAAGATCCTGATGTGACACTCATTAGAGAAATGCAARTTAGTGCTTAGCTTTAGGGGTTTTGGTCCATTTCTTTGCTTTTGCTTTTCAGTACATTGGGACAACAAAACTCTAAAAGTCTTGCACTTATTATTTACAGTAATTAAATCTTGGACAGACTGGGACAGACTTTTTAATTTGAGCCACTGTTTTCTGGGCTTCTTTGTAAAAAGCAAATCGCTACATGCAAAAACTCAGTTTTTGCCAGCCAAGACTTGGTATTTTTTAATTGTAGGGGGAAATGCTGTAACAAAGAGACAACTCTGTTCTTAGGGGGTCACAACTAGAGGAGTTTTAATGGGAATTCTTGGTGAGGAGAGCAGGGAATTGCACTTACTCATGGAGAACGGGGCGGACAACGGTGCTGCCATCCACGTGGGCRTCATGCAGCAAGGTGTAGAGGTAAGGTAACAGGGTGTATCTTATGTTCAGCACATCCCTGGACATCTCTTCAAATTTTTTATCCCAGGAAGCAGGATCTTGCCTCTRAAAGAGAGTGTTGTTAGAGAAGCTGGGTCGGACTGCGTGAGAAAGTTAAAAAAAGCAAATCAACACAGCAAAACAAACCGAGGAGATTTCCTCTCTGAAGCAGAGCATCTTCACTTCTTTATTTTTCACCTCAGGAGCAAGTGAAAACTGTGGCTGTCACTGTCAACCCAGGAGGGGAACTAGAAAGAGGAAAGCTGATAAAAACCCAGGGGAAACAGTAAAAATGTTTAATGCAAAGTGTCCCCAGGGTGTGACACGTCCCAGGGCACGTCACCCAGGAGCCCGAGGCACCAAGGACTGGTGTCAGGAGAGCCTCAAGTCTTTATTAAATGGAGGAACAATACCTTGGCAAATTGGGCAGGGCTGGAAGCACCACGATAACCCTGAATCTGCATTTTGAAGCTTTCAGGGCCCGTGGAAGGTGTGTGCTGTGAGATAAAGCAGCTGCCTTTGAAAAGGAGACTTGAACCCATTAGATATTTGCCATCTAAATAGCTCCACTCTGCTGGACCTGAAGCTTTCCCTGCAACACAAGTGCTGTTTCCCTTTTTTTCATTTTCCCAGTTATCTTGTTGTACAGCTTTCTCCACTCCACTCCTTAGCCTACATTTAGGCAATTATTTCCCTTTCCTTTCAGCAGAAATACAATATCTGATGGTGGCAAACAGGCAGAGCACAGAAATTCCTGAGTCTCACTCCAGCATCTTATTACGCTGCCCCATTTTCTCATTTGTTCTATAATTATGGGCAATTAGGGCTGAGAGCACCGAGGTCAGTTGCCATAAAATCTCCATTTTAGCCCTGCTGTAGCTCATTGAAATCCAAATGGCACAGAGGGGAAAATATGCAGAGTTCAGATTCAGTGAAAGCAAAKTTAGRAGGGGCTTCCTTCAAGTGTCCAAATCCCAGAGCAGCCCCTCTGTGGGCACAAAACCTCCTAGGTGATGGGGAGGCTCACAGCAGAGCCAGCATAGAAATAATGACAATTTTCATTTGATAAAGAGCCAAAAGTGTTCTGTTTTTCTCCGTTTTACTTGGAATGTTTGTTTGTTTTTTTTTTTTTGAGCCAGGGCAGTTGTGCAATGTTCTGGCTGGTTTTGCCTTTGTGTTGCAAAGGCCCAGCTCCTAAGAACTATTAAAAAAATTGCAACTCACCCGTGTTCCTTTCTCRTTGTGATTCCTGGAAAATGGGTAAAAGGCACCCAGCTGCATCCAGCGGACACATAATTCATATTGTGAGTCTTTGAAGAAGCCACAGATATCAGCTCCYGTCTGAAATTTTCAGAATAACCCAAATGGAAAACTGTATTATCATGTACAACATCACGGTAATTAAATAGAAGTTAATAACTCATTAGCTTACATAAGATATTCCAAAGAGACTGAACTCCATCATGCCTGAAAAGAGAAATAAATTGGAGTTACTCGCTGGGTTTTTTTTACTTTATGGTTAYACAGACAGTGTTTATTACACTACTGATTCAGAAGAGAACAAACCAGATCCAAGCCCCACAATTTCTCTAATGTGTTGTGTTTCCCTGCTACAGAAGGCGATGGAATGTGGGTGGACAGGAGCAAAGAAAAAGAAAYGAGTGGCAGGGCATGGAAGGGGCTGATCCCAAGGGAATTCAAGGAGTTCCCAGCACCTGGTAAAGAAGGCAGTAAGAAGAAAAAGGGAAAAAGGAATTGACCACAAATTCTGGTTGCTGAACAAGGTTTTTCAGCTAAAAATCACAGGAACACAAAAATCAAGGAGGTGAAGGAGAAGCAAAGCCAGGCTGGATAATGCTTGGAGGAGCCTGGCGTACGTACGGTGTCCGTGCCGGGGCAGAACTGGATTTAGGGCTTTAAGGTCCCTCCCAACCCAAACCATTCCGTGCTTGGGTGGTCCCAGGCATGCAGCCCCTTTCCCTGGCACGTACCAATAATGGATTTGTGCAGCTGGTCCCAGGCTGCCGTGTTGTCCCCCAGCCAGTGTCCCACCCATCTCCCGCTGCTGGGGTAYGTGGAGCGGCTGATGATGATCCCGCGCTCCTTGGTGGCAGCTCGCAGAGCCCTGCGTGGGGAACAGGCACAGAAACAGCTTACAGGAGAAACACTGCACCAGAATTTACTGCAGGAGAGCCTCTGAAAATGAGTATTTGGGTTTGTGTTATCCTAGTGAAGGGCTACTTCAAATACATCCAGTCCGTTTGTGCTTGTTATGGCAATTCTGCATGATCCCAGCAAAGCTGGCCGACCTGCAGCTGMAAAGAGAACTGGCAAATGTGAGGGATTAAAAAGGAGTTTTCCAGCTCAGGCTAACTCCTCTGTGGGAAAATAGGAATGYGGCAAAAGTTTTTCTAAGCCCATTTTCTAGATGCTCCACAATGTGYGTGAGGGCACATCATTCTTTTTTTAAAGTACCCCAAATTTGAAGCAGCAGTTAGAAATAATTTAGCAAAAATCAAACCAAAAGGCTCACAAGAGTGAAAACAGAGGTAGCAGGAATATTGTACTTCTCAGAATAATTTTACTTGGCTAAAAGGTGCTGAAATTAAAAAAAAAGCAAAAGTGTCAGGGACTTTTAGTCCCTTCTGAAAGACCACGGTGACAGGATATCAATATGAATATTAGTTAGAAAATCACCCTGATTAATCCCACTGCTCTCCARTGTGAGAGYCYCATAATTGCCTAAACTRCTGCTTCAATAAGGCACTTATTTGCTTATTTTTCTATAGGATTTGCAGCTTTAGTGACACCATAATTACAGCAAAGATACACAAGTCACTTAAATTACCACAGCAATTAAACCAGACTAATGTGCCACAATTATTTYCTCCAAGACAAACAGTAACTTTCCTAGGGTCCTTTATTCCTTTYTAACATATTGCCCAACACTTTAATTCTCTGCTTGCTTTCCCTGTGTCAATAATGCTTTGGAGGTGGCAGCCAAAATTCCAAAAGTGAAGACAGCAAATGTCACRTGTAGAACTGCTCAGGGATGAGCAGGACCTGAGTGTTTGTTCAGTGCCTGGAGCCTCAGGCCTGCAGCTCCGTAGCTCTATCCATGAAAAATAATTATTCAGGTCACAAAGGCTGCATTTACCTCCAAACAGTTCCTGTATTCACTAATAGGGACTCTGGCTATGCAAAAACCTCATTACAACAGAACAGCATCAAGGCAATATCCCAAAGTTCCTGTGTCTAATGGATGGAGGACTGAAATGACACCAGGTTACATAAAATACTGATGTTCACTTCTCAGTTACAGTCTTTTGTGAGTTTTGTGTGCAAATAATCTTTCTGTTTGGGTGGTTTAGTATCAAAATAAATTATTGCATTTCTTCAGTTTCACAAGTACCCCTTCAGTTACTGCCAAAAAATAAATTTGGGACTGAAATATATGCGTATATATATATATTTTGTAGATAACATTTGATATAAATTTCCAGTGTGAGAGTATCTGTGTGAGAAGTGAGATTTACTGTAGTGATTTCTGTTGCAGTGCCTCACTAAACAGAGGAAAACAGTTCATATTTAAAACACAGGAACAATGGTGATATTCCTTTCCCTATCAAATTCTTGTCTGCTCCACTGGGTGTGCACAACAAGGTCTTGGCAGTGGTGGCTCCAGTGAGAAACTTCTGGAGCTTCCTCGTTTCTGGCAGAGCCAAGAGGGACCTGCCCCAGGCTRCGCCCATCACTGAGTGACTTTGGGATAACAGGAATAAGAAAGGGAAAATGCAGCTCCCAACAGCAACTGGAGCTGTTCAGACCTCAGGCCCAAAACATGAACAACGTGAGAAGAGGAGGGCGGGCAAGCAAGCATGGAGGATGAAACTTCAGAATTTGAAGCTGTTAACTGGACAGCTAACTCCTATATGCAAATGGACCAAAACTTAYAAAAATGTGAGATCTTGTGACCAAACCCTCTTGTGCTCCCATCTTGGAGCCATCCMGGCAGAGCCAGGACTCTGGTCCTGCCAGGGTGTGGCCTTTGAAGGCACTTCAATAAATATCCACTTTTATTACTCTTAACTCCATCTAGCCTCTGTTCCTGCTCCTTGAGGCATCAGAACATATCTTGGAGGCAGCATGGAACATGCAAAGCACTTACTCCAGGCTGGGTCTGGCTTGGGACCATCCATAAAGGCTGTGGACATCGAAGTGTCTGGCTGGGGTCCCGTCTGGGAGGTAGTGTAGACCTTCCATGCAGGGAGTTTTGTGGATTAATCCTGTTGACCTATATCCCAAATCTTGTGGAGAAGGAAGAAATATATKTATTATTATTAATAATCATGTTGTAATCATTTGAATTACTTTTTCTTAATTTTTATAATCTGTTAGGCATTCAGTCTCTTTATACTGTCATTTATTAATAATTAGAAAAATAGCATTTTCAAAATGGAATATTTACAATATTCCTATGCAGGTGTCTGAGCCTGTCACTTATTTATTTATAATTATAAAAATAGCATTTTCAAAATGGAATATTTCCAGTATTCCTAYGCAGGTATCTGAGCCTGTGAATGTTTTAATAGTTCAGTTACAGATGCTCTTACTACAGAGGCTCAAAGAATAAACAGAGTATATCAGAAAATATTTCAAATATTTTTGAATGCTGTCACACTAATTACATAAACAGAAAAATGGATATGGTGAGGATATKATCTGTCTATGTGAATATTCATTTCCTGGAAATTCCTGAGAAACCACTCATGAAACCTGAATACAACAGTAAGCAGCGAGAGTATGCTAATAAACCATTAATAAATAATCCTAATTAGTACTACTTTACACCAGTACTTCAGGAAAGCCGAGCTAAGAAAGCGAAGCATTTCAAGCATTTGACTGCTCACATAAATGGTAATGAGAGGAGACACATGGATAATTTCTAAATATTTAATTAATTGCATTATTCATCTGAGAAAAGTGCAAAAACAGAGAGCTCAATTCTCTGGCATGCCTCAAGCAAAGCACTTAGACACAAAATAGGGACCAAAATCCATATGCAGTGAGGAGCTGGAAAGAACTTTTTTTACAAAGTGCTGCACAGCTTCTGCTGAAATACCTGGGCTTGCAGTGTGCCCATAATCTCAGGAATAAAGGGCTACATCAGTGAGGATCTGTGGGTTTATAAATCCATCTTTATTTCAGCTTTTATGCCCCATATACCAGATAAGAATTTATTTGGGAACCAGAAAAACCTAAAACTCTTGTAAGGGGGAATCAGACTTACGAGGCATGTAGGGGGGATAATTCAGGAGGTCGTTCTTACAGCCACCCATGGCGCCATTCATAAAAGCTGCTGGTTCATTCATGTCCTAAAACCAGAGTAAAACCCCTTAGTTTGCTACAGAACACCATAAATTCTGAATTACACACAAGCAGCATTGCAGGGGTCCTCAGGAGCCTCAGCTGGAAATCCCATGTTCCATAAAGGGGCTGACAAAAAGGCAGGAAAAGGACTTTCCATGAGGGCATGGAGTGACAGAAAAAGGGGGATGGTTTTGAGCTGAAGGAAGGCAAGATTAGATGCAATTTGGGAAGGAATTGTTCCCTGTGAGGGTGGGCGGGCCCTGGCACAGGGTGCCCCGAGCAGCTGTGGCTGCCCCTGGATCCCTGGCAGAGCCCAAGGCAGGCTGGACACTGGGGCTTGGAGCAGCCTGGGATGTGGAAGGTGTCCCTGCCCATGGCAATGAGCGGGAATAGAAGATTTTTAAGATCTCTTCCAACCCAGACTATTCTGTGATTCAGCAATTCTTTGTTTCAAGGGAACAACCTCCAAGATCKTCAAGTCCAACATTTCCTTAATGGGAATTTAACACGGGATACTTCTSCCAGAGCAGTGCAGATACTGGGAATCCGAAATTTGGGCCCTCTCCACCAGTGTCGGGCAGAGAAAAGCAACCCAGAAATAAGATGCATCTCCACACTTACAGTCCACAGCCCATCAAACTTGAGGCTTTTTGAGGGGTCGGGATTGTTGTAGACCTCCAGGATTTCCCCCTTGTACCACTCCGCCGTGGAATTGCGGAAAAAGTCTGGGAAAGCACAATGGGATACATAGTTCTGCAAAAAGAGAAGGAAAACAAGACAGATGAAGGGGGACTGAAGGTATTCCATAGTTAAAACTCTGGAATTAAAAAAAAAAAAAAAAAAGACAACAAAAAATAATTGCTTGTTCACTAATTTTTTTGGAAGGCTTAACCAGTTTCTTCAACTTATTCCTGCCATGAGATTTATCAATGATTTTGCTGCTATTTTAATTGATTAATGTCTATATTTGAGTCCAGAACCAAACCATGTCAGTATTTACCTCTACTTGGTCTTCATGAGGCAGTGAYTCATTGATTTGGACGTTGGGAAGAAACGACCAGACCTAATGGGACAAAGAATATTTTAAATAATAAAGCCACACTAAATACAAACTRAGCATCAACAACACACAGTTAAATACTCATCCCTGGACAGTACCTTGGAATATAAAATTTCTTGGGTATCAGGCCACTGTACRAAGATATTATTGGCCACACCTCTGGTGAAGGCAGGATAATTGGTTTCATTCCCAGAAATGGCTGGATCCTACAAATRCAAACACTTTTACCCTTAGGCTCAAAACTCACGTTGACTATATTCTCCATTTTGTGATGCTGTATTGGAATTTAAAAACAATATTCCAAACTGACCAGGATAATGATAAATCTCATTCCTTCTGCTTTGATTTTGTTGACGAGAGCCGGTAATCCAGCAAAACGTGGGGAAAGGGTRAAGTCCAGGTTCCTTTCCATGTAGTCAATATCTACAAATTGGACATCCTGAAGTTAAAAAAAAAATAAAAAATCAACAATTAATTTTAAATTATTTTCTCCTCTTTTTTCCAAATAYTGAAAATTGGCCAAAATAAGTAAAACATGGAACTTTTGATGCGTAAAATTGGAAGCAGTGGTAACTTCAGGCTGCAGTTGTTAAATGAATATTACACAATCTATTAGCAAAATAAACCTTTCACTGCTGCATCTAAATTGAGGGGAGAAATTGATACAAAATAGAGAAAAAAAATTTGTCTGTACATATGTACACAGAAACTGCACCTATATTTCCATAGSTATAAGGAAACAATGGGAATACCTGTTCTCTATTGAAATATTGGTATTATTATATTTAAAATGAATCCACATTCAATTTATAGCATAATTTTGTTAGGACTAGGTGTTATTCCTACTACCCCAACAACAACCTGGGCCAAATCACAGCTGACTTGACACAGAGCATTATGGCAATGAAATTGTGCTCTTCATTTTTCTCCCTGCTGGTTTTTCTTAATCACTGCTCCTTCCTGTCATTCTTTGGTGTGAATAATTAAGAAAATTAAGGAGCTTTTAACACAGCCCAGAGTCCATGGCACAAAACCTGCTCTTCTCTACCGCATCGGGGGTGGTTTTGGTGGGCTACTGCTTTAGTGTTTAAATGGATTTAGTTGATGCTACGAAGCCGAAAGCTCAAATTATTTGTTATTAGCTCCCAAAGTTATTTGCTGCCAACATACGTGGGGAATCTGAGCTGCCTTCATTTCCTCCACGAGCTGGGCGACCTCGGAGTCGTTGGCGTATCCGTAGCGGCACAGCTGGAATCCCAGGGACCAGTAGGGCGGCATGACTGGGCGCCCAATCAGCTGAAGAGAGGAAAGGATGCTCGTGGTGAGGAGGGGGAAGAGAAACCAAGCCGACCCACCAAGGCCCAGCAGCAGCCAGGCTCCTACCTGGGTGTATTCCTGAACCACGAGCTCGGGGGTCGGGCCCAGCACCATGTAGAAGTCGAGGATTCCTCCGATGGTGCGGTAGGTCAGGGCAGGCGTGGGCTGGAAGGTCACATCTGGAAGTGGAAGGAAGGAAGGGAGAAAAGGAGGCCTGGATTTGCCACCAGTGCAAAACTCTGACTGCAAAAATGGAGCATGCGGAGGAGGACAGAGAGAGGCAATTTACAAAGGTCTGGAGGGACCAGACAAAGGGGATGGCTTCCAACTGGCAGAGAGGAGGCTTAGGTGGGATATTGGGAAGAAATTGTTCCCTGTGAGGGGTGATCCCTGTTGTCCCTGGATCCCTGGCAGTGCCCAAAGCCAGGTTGGACAGGGCTTGGAGCAGCCTGGGACAGTGGAAGGTGTCCCTGCAGGGGGGTGGGACAGGATGAGCTTTAATGTCCCTTCCAACCCAGACCATTCCATGATTTTATGAGATAAAAATGAAGGTTCTCTTACCCATTGCATTGCTGTTAAGCAAGAGAACTCCGTGGGTGTTGCCATCTTCTTCAAGAGCCATATAAAATGGATGAACACCATAGGAATTCAACTTGTACTGCAAATAAAATAAAATTTATTTTACTGGAAAAACATTGCAAACATTTGCTTMTTAACATTTAGTAATAAATTTTATAAAAGATGAGACAATTGCCAAATATAGCAAATAAACTTTAAATTTATGCACCTAAACCCTSCCTAACCACAAAACAGACCTGCAGAAGGTCACTTGGAGCTTCACAATTTGTCAGGCTTGTCTAGGCTGCTCAGGCAGGCAGGAAAGCAAAGGTATTGCTGCACTTAAATTTCACTAATGAGAAGGTGATTCCTCAGGACAAAACTTTCCCTTCTTTGCAAACAGAACCAGGTGTCTGTGTGCTCAGGAGGGGCTGGTGACATTATATTTAATTTTCTCAAAATGTGTTCAGCCTGAACTGGAAGTCAGAGATATAATTAGCTGCTGCTATTTCATTGGCCATTCCCTGATAATTGGAAATTTGCTATCTTATAGGAAATGAGACAAATAAACAGAGATAAGATTTCTGCTTTACCGTGTGCAAGTACTAAATTAATCCCCAAGCAACAGGAATTGTTCTGACTCATGTCTAATTTTCAAAACAATGAGGAGAGGAGAATAAAAAAAGGAGGAACGTGCTGCTACTCCTAAGCCATCTGTCACCTTCCAACTTCTGACTGAGGGCCTGAGCTCCTCACATTGTTCTTGCAGGTCCCAAATAATGGGTTTACAGAAGACCTTTGCCATAGAGCCACCATCTAAATTGTAAACTCTGATAAATATGCTCAGAGCCAATGCCCAGTACCAGCAGACATCCCCTGGATTTTAAAGTCGTGCTGAACAGTTCTGCACTCATTGGTTCAGAAATCACATTTTCTTCGCCTGCTTACAGTTGGAGGCTGGTCCCTGGTGAACATTCCCCAGGTGTTCCAGCTCATGTTGTGTCGGAAGGTGGGGTGCTCTGCCTCTCCAAAGCCGTAGATGTACTGGGATGCCAAGCGGGTGGAAATCTGGATGAACATGTCACTGAAGGTGAAGGTGGGCAGGGCTGAATTCCAGCTGAAGTGGGAAGAGGAAAGGCAGAATTAGAATAGAGCATCCTCAGGGCTGTGTTTATGGCAGACAATTCCTTTTGAGCTACTCTTTTTCTCTGGAGATCTCACTCTTGAGTAGAAGCGGGCTAAAACTGTTGTGGTTATCAAAAAAACATAAAGGACATGAAATGGGGGTGTGCAAGAACTGCTGAAGAGTTTAGAGGCACCAAATCCTCTGTCTCTCAGAGAGGAATAGCACACAGGCATTGTGAACAGCAAGTTGTGTCATATTTTGGAAATTTAGAGAGAAAATGTGTTTCAGTACACTGCAATCCTATTTTCCTCCCAGACAGAGCACTGGAGCCACATGGAATATAGTAAACAAAATGCTTTTTACAGTTCACTGAGCTTTCTGTGCAGATTACRCTGGACTTGCATTCACAGGTCACATTTATTATAAATCAGCGTCTTTCCAGTTAGAAATCAAACTGCAGCCTGGTGGGCTCTGCCAGAGAATTTCATCATTCCAGGAGCTTCAATTGCAGGTTGAATTATTATTCTGGTTGGCAAAGAAAACCCAACTCGCAATTAAGTTCTGAGCACTTAAAAAACTTAAATAAAATTGTTTTTTTGAATAAAAAGAACATAACACACTCAACTGTTCTCTGTTTTCTAACTCTGACTTCATCAAGGAAAATTAAGCTCCTGCCAGACTCATCTGTTGTGTTACCAAACCCAATCTTGAGTTAGTTGGGCCACCACTTCCTTCTATTWTTTTTCCCTAACCATTCCCCAAACTGACCCAAATGGCCGATCCTTAACGAGCTGTGGTCAAGCCAATCCTTATTGAGTGCTGTGGTAACCTAAGGAATATTTTAGAAAATATTCCTGTAGAAAATCCTTTTGCCTCCCAGAAACTCGGGGAGCGCACAAGGAACAGCCTTCAGAGCCACACTTCAGCGTGTTCTTCACTCCAGCACGTGCACAGAGAGAGGGCTTGGCATGAAAAAGGCCACCACAACCGCGTGGCACAAAATCCCAAAGGGTGGCAGTGGCTTACATGACCGTCCCCGTGCTCTTGCGGCGCACTTGGATCCCAAAGGGTTTGATCTGGAGCGTGACGTCGTAGAGCCGCTCCTCGCTTGAGCTCGTGGGGGAGCTGGGCAGGTTCAGGGGCACAGGGACCTCGTACCGTGGGTTTTGATAATCATAGATCTGTGAAGAAAAATCAGATTATTTAAACAAGCCAGTTGTTTCAAAATCTATATCAGATTCAGATTTTTAACACCTCCTGTGGTATTTTCTTTCGAATGCATATTCTTGATCTTTCACAGGATTTTGTTGGGAGGGAAAAGAATCTCAACCAATGAAACCTAAAGATTTGTTTTGGATCATGAATGGCTCGTCTAATTATCTACAGGAATTTAAAGTATATACTTATATTTAGAATATAGGTGTATATACTTCGTTGTATATACTTTGTACATAGGTGTATATACTTTGCAAGGGTGATAAATAATTTTCTAGCTCTTCTTTTACTCAACTTTTAGGATTCTTTTTCMGGTTTTCCGTATTTTGAAAGCTGAYAGAAGTTTAGTTTTTGATGTCTGACCACTTAGCTCAATATTGTTAAACATATGACAGTAAATTACAGTYGAACAACAGTGCATGGACAATTTTAGAATAGAAGTGCAATGGTGGATGAAAAAGTGAACTGTAGAGTCATGAGAGCACTTACAGATAAATTTACCTGCATATTAACAAAACACTTCCAGTTTCAAAGTTCCTTTTTGACATTACACACATACACAGCCATTATACCTTTGATTCATGTAATTTGAAAAATTGAGTGCTAGGATTTTAGGACAAAAAAAAATTCAAGCTAAGAGCAATAATAATTTCTTAGAAGGAGAGACATATTTACACAAGGCTGCTTCTGTCTGTGAAATATAAATTTGGCCATAAAAAGCCCTTTGAATTTCCATAAATAAAACATTTGAGGAATTCTGGGCTGGCTTTACCTTGAACTGCAGCATGTTGTTGAGATGATATTTCACCTCCAGGCGCAGGGTGCTGATTGGGGCAGTGTAAGCCTCGTTAGCCCTGACCTTGGAGTCATCCAGGCCGAGGGTAGCTACAATTCCAGTGGAGGAATAATCGAGATTCTCTATGAGGTAAGGATTGCTGGAGCTGTAGTAGCAGAAGGGAACATCTGGATTTGACGTCTCCTGGTGGAAACAGAAAGGAGTTTCAGGTTAGCAAATCAGCTGGATTTTTAATTAGGTGTTAGCATGGAATCCTGTTTTTAATCAGATCTGTGTCAAATGTGGCATTGGGGGGAAAATAAATGGAATCCTGAATAAAGAGTTAATACAGAATAATACAGAATAATCTCCATGCTCAGGTGTAATGAAGCCATCCAGTGAAGGCTGCACAAATAGTTCAGTCAGGAAACTGAATTCTCGTGCAATTAAGAAGGATTTAATTTCCCCATCTCTGTGATCTTCAGATCAATCCCTCAACATGGTTTAATCTTGGCTTGTGGGAATTCCTAAACTTCGTCCCTTTTAATCCCATTTCTCTCTGGCTGCCTTCAAGGAGATGTGTCCAAAACCCATTTCATACTCAGGCAGCATCAGAGCAGATCTTTCACTGGCTTTATTCACACAAATTATCTTTAATACATCCAGTGAAAATTACATCCTACTCATCTGAGATCTCCTGACATTTCCAAATGTCCAAAATTACAAAAAATCCTTTTAGTAGTGCAACAAAACCAGAGCAGCTCATCAACTGCTTCTGCAGGTACTGGTGCAGGAGGAGCCAGCACTGAACTTTGGATTTCATTCCTATAGGAAAGGCCCAAAATGAGCATTTTAATTTAGAAGAACAGGCAGTAATTTAGTTGGAGGCACTCTCTGAAGTTCAACCCTGCCAGGCCATGTTRCTCCCACATGTTTATTAATAATCAACAATATTAATACATAAAACCATGTGTAAAAGAACTTCATGTTGGAGATGAAGGTTTAGAAGTAGCTCCTTGATGCAAATATAAACAAGCTTACAAATGAATCAAGATTTTTGTGGAATTCAAGGATTTCCTGTCAAACTGAGATTCCGAGGAATAATTTGACTTAAAATGTCCCTGGGTGACACAAAGGAGACACAAAGGGGCTGAGCCTTGCAGGCCATGGTGCCACTGAGGCAGAAGGGGCAGMTGAAGATGCTCTTCTGATTTTTAATTAACTCTAATATTATTTCTGCTCATCTTTCCAAAAATACCTCATTTTTCCTCAACTCCTGATACAATGTGGTAGAATTTAAATGGTTGTCAGCTACTGAGGTAAATAAAATCCATCAGTACAGTCCAGCTGAGGCCCATTTTATTTAAACCTGACAAATCTCCCAGATCACTTTTATTCTGTAACAACCACAAAGGAAATCCTTTTATTGTGGATTTTTTTTTTTTGTCTAATTAGTTTAGAGAAATAATGACTTACTTCCCAGGAACAGCCAAGTTGTTGACATTTTTCTTTTGTTGCGTTAGGGCCGGGATGACAATCAAATCTTTCATTAATATTCATATTTTGAGTCCATTGGATTGTGTAAGATTTTCCCAGCTCAAGCTGAAGTCCTTTTATAACAGCAACCTTATAAATATGAAGCAATAAACAGTTATTAAATGYTACATCCCATCCAGCTTTCCTTCAGCCACAAAAGGTGCTGGTCCTTAAGAATAATATACTTAGAGACTGAAAATTCACAAAATCCCACCCTGTAAGATTCGATACAGTCTCACTTTTACAAACACACRCAACTGATATTTTTACAGATAGAATCTGAAGAATTAAGACTAAAAATATGGAGTTAACGCCACAGCTTCCTTGGAAGCAAACAGAAATAAATACATGAAATAAGCTGTCTGCTGCACTGCAAGCATAACTTAGAAGCACTTTTATGCAGCAGAGTTGAATGCAATTGTACTTTTATTCTGTAATAAAATTCACATTGTATTTCATTGAAACAACATTGGCACTGAGTACTGTCCTTTGCAGTAWATAAAATAAAGTTGATGCAATTTTAAATATGTTTACTTTCCATTCCCCTGTTATTGCTTTACCTTTGTTGCAGGATTATAGGTGATATCAGGGATATAATCCTGCACAGCATTGTTCTGAGACACAGAAACTGATGCTATTTCCTGGGACAATCCCAATATCTTGATTTCCTCAAATTTCAGGTTGTTTGGATCAATGTAATTGCTGTGTGTAGCAGTCATTTGTAGAACATTCTGAAAAATAACACAGTGGTCATATTCTTCTTTTTAAAATCTGCCAAAAGTCCTCCTGATTTAACTTTTTTTTTTCTATAAATATTTTCACATTGTAGCATAAATAAACCAGTATCTTTTTCCACACATACTAATTATTGCTCTGCTAGTTGTTATCACAATAAAGCTTTTCTACCATGTATAAAACAATCTTCAAAGTTGTGTTTCTGCTTTTTTTCCTTGCTTGGGAAGTAAAGAAAGGCTGGGGTGGGTCTGTGACAGGGCAGATAAACTCCAGACTCGCTGGGTTCCAACATCCAAAGGTTCTCACTTCTYTTGATATAAAAAATACCACTTGCTATTCTGTGCCATTGGTTATTTTTTAGATGGAGAGTCCAAGCAGAGGAAGTCACAGCACCATGGCTGTGACATGTGTGTGGAACTTCCCTATTGCTCTCCCTGGGAACATTGAGGTTAATTGTTAACTGTTAATTCAAATRTCATCACAGTCAAGCCATGATTTGGCTGCTGGGGTTTCAAACTCCAACAGCAACAGGGGTGTCTTATCTACAAATGATTCTTTGATTAGTTATGACTTAAAAAATTACGAATTCACATGCTTCACTCATGTTCTCTGCATTCTCTCACTTAGTTTATGATCTTTCATCATGGCAAAGGAATGAATACCTTTAACCAACATTAATGCTATTCTTATTATTATCATTGTACAAATAACATGTTACATAATTACTACATTATTACATAATATGCTGTTGGCAATCCTTGTTTTGTAGTAGTTACTGTCAATGTTAGATAGAAACACTATCAGGACTCCACCCTGCCGTCCRTGAACCCTGCAAAGGCACTTTCAGCTTAAAATAACCCAATAAAACKTAATCCCAGTGTAGTTTCTGAGGGTTCAGGCAAGGCGTGGGTCTCCCTCACTCTTCGGAGACATTCAGCTGTATTTTAATAGCATAAAAATATATATTTTATACAGTGCCACTATTTTGAATCACAAACACTGCATGCTTGTCCTTTTTGACTCTGCTTTAAATGCCTCTTGTGCTTTAGAGTTCTCTTGTTCAGTGAATATTGCTGCAGAGTTTATTAYGTGGAAGGAAATAGGAGTTATTTAGATATTTCTATTAAATAGGAGAAAAAACCACCACAGATTTCATCCTAGTTAAATGGAGTATTTTGAACACAATTCCTCTTGGCTTTGGCAAATGTTTAGCTTTCCAGCAAACAGGAGAATAAAGACAGAAAAGAATGCTCTTAAAAGATACTGGATAAAAATCAGAAAATAAAATCAAATACTTACGTTGGAAACTTTAAACTCATAGTAAATGTAGGCTTTATTGTCARTTGTACCTAAAAGGTAAAGAAAGAGGTCATCGTTGGAGTGCAGAAAAGAATAAAATTAAAGTAGGGCTGTGCCACTACTAGAAAGCAATAAAGTGTTAATTATCAGGACTGCATTCAAAGCTGCACTAAGCAACTCAAATATTTACTAATGTTTCTTTGAGCAACTGAAATGTCCCTTTTTCGTTTGGCCAGTCTCCCAGGAGGCCTAATTGTTTCCACAAAAATTCAGTGAAAGCAGATCTTCTAAAATGTAATGATTTTTTTATTGCACCGTTATTTCTTCTTAGTTTGTCTTAAATATAAAAGTTTTGGTCAAAACTAATCCTTTAATGTAATCTAAATAAGRGTTCTTCATACAAAGATAATGGTGGTGATGATGATAATAATAATAATGATAAATGCCATGGAACCATAAGAGAGGAAATAACACATGACCGGGAAAAAGAAATACAAAGTGTGGTCAACGTCACATTTTTTTYCCCCCTCACATATGAAAAGACAAATCCTGCTGTCACAAGCAAATTGCAAATGGTTCCCCTGTAAAACTGCAACCTGTAAGTTTTGGGCAGGCCATAAAAGGATGGAATGTTTCATTGCTGTGCTTGGCAGCAGCAGGGAGGGCAGTGATGGATTTGTTATTTTAGGCCAGAGGAGCACACGGAGCTGTCGCCCCCATGCACAGCAGCCACCAAGGCCTGCTGGATTTATGGCAGCAATAATCAGCTGAATYACTGCTCCATTTCTTAAAAGCAGCCCCAGCTTTCACTAAATTCCCAAAAGCAGAGGCTTGGGAGTYTTCCTGGGAGACACGATTGGTACAGGCCACAAGGAAAAGGAGTTGTACAACTGGAATGTATAAAGTTTTCCAATACTGATGTTCAGATACCTCCCTGGATGGGCAGTGGTTTGCCTAAATCTCGTGGGAAAACCCCATCCTGTCACCTCCTGACAATCTAAAGATTAATCCTGAAAACCAGAGGTTTGACCTTAGATAGAGCCTTGTATCTTTTTTCTTCTGTTGAATTAAGTCATGACTTCAATCTTACATTAATAAYAGTCACAGTTTTCTGCTTCAAAGTAATGAAAATCATTTGATTTATGAGCAAGTAGCAGCAGTGTGTTACAATATCCTCTTTTCAGCAGAAACATTGAAATTTGAGCACATTYGATCTTTGTTAACCATATTTATTTGACTGTTGGTGGCTGCTCACCTGTGGATTCTCCATCATCCCAGAACAAATCCCCAGAAGCTTCATTGTTGATATCCAGGGCAATTATGAGTCCCATTGGATTCTTGCGGCTGGGAAAAGAGATTTATTTGTGTAAGAAACATCTGAACATTCTTGGTGCATCCTGCATGTTCATGGAAGAGTGAAACACCCAACAGGGTCACAAATCCTTGGAGAATTGCCTTAATTAAGTTCAATCCTTGGTTTCCTTTCGTTTTCGTGCAAATGGATTAAAATACCTGGTGCGTTTACAAATTTCTATGCAAATAATTCATCAGTAAAGGTGTGGAAGTGAGGTTTGGCTCACAGCTATTCCCACAWTTCAAGGTGAAAATCCTAAATACAATGGGCTGCTGTTATTCGTAGCCTAGAAGTCCTCAGCCTTGTTATGGGGAAAAAAATAAATGTTAAAAGTGTTCTATTTGGGATCCTACCTTGCCACTGTGGTGGTGTTTGGTTCCTGAGTAGGGAAAATGTATCCTCCTCTCAGGTGCAGCCCCATTTTGTCTCCTGGGGTTGGTAAATCGTGCCAGACTTTCTTCAGTTGCACTGGTTCACCCTTATGGACAGGGATTGAAAAGAGAACAGGAATTTTGTATTACCCACTGCTGGGAGTGTTTTCTTAAGTCCTGAGCTTCATCAAATTGTTCCTTATAAAAACAGTTTAAATTATGTAAATATCTATGGGTGAATGGGCATATAAAATAAAATAATTGCATATCACTCTGATTTAATGTTATAATCTGAACCCTTTCTTGAACCACCAGTTCTTGTGCTTATCCCACCACCCTTCACCCCTTGTCTCCCAAGGAACCCCAAAGTCTTTCCTTCAGGGCTCTGTCACCAAAGCAGGGCTGACAATCCTATTTTATCACAATCCCATTTAGAAAATGATGTAMTATCCCATAATTTCCCTGCATTTCCCTACCGTGTCGTAGTCRTACCACTCAGCCTCAGGAAAGTACACACGAGTGGAATTCACACCCTAAAAGTGAATAAAGAAACAACATGCGTATTTCAACCTAATCAGATAAACTCAATTTTCCAATAAAGCTGAAGTTCAGTGTGAGAAAAATCACTGATATTCCTACACTTTGCTGGTTCCTGGTGTTGAGGATGGTGTCCAGACAGGAGGAAGGGCAATCCAAGCAGATTTCTGCAAAGCTGCTGGGGCGTGACTGAACTGCTGCTCTGCAAAGTGGCAGCTCATTGAGAGCCACCCAAAGCCACCCACAATGCTTCAAACCCAGTGAACCAGATCCTATCCACAGGTATCTCTCTATCTTCTTTATTTCCATTKATTTTGGGGCTGGCACCTTCCAGATTCTCGCTTTCCCTTTCTGTCTTTAACAAATGTTTTATGTTTCTCCATGGTAAATGTGTTCCTGGCAGGAGAAATCATTATTTAAAAGATTTCGCCACAGAATAAGCCACAACTTTTTTTTCTTGTTGTACCACAGGGAAGCTGAAATGCAGCAAGTGGAGCTGACTCCAAAGGAAATTCAGAGAGGAACTCCAAAGGAATTCAGAGATGATGTGAAGATGAGGTCAAGCAGAATATCAGACCAGGTATCCCTGACTCCATAGAAGACTGGAAAATGGGAGCAGGATTTAACTRTGAGGTTTTCTGTTTCAGCAGGGGTAAAAATGTGCTGTGGGCTCTCTCACTGGAAGCAATAAATGAAGGAGAGGGAGCTGGTGACCCAACATGGCCCGTGGCCACCAGACAGATCCCAAACCAGCCAAACCTACCGGCTCAAGAACGGGGGAAATTAGCAGCCCAGGGCCCCACAGGAACTGCCTGTCGATGTCCCAGGTTATTTCATCAGAGTAGAACCTGAATAAATGTGAAGGACAGAGCAGATATTGGTTTTTTTTGTGATTTACATCAGCAGCAACCCCAAGGTTTCAGGGTACTGATTGTTCACAATCATGACTAAAGGATGCCATATAAAAATCACCTCCTGATTAGGCCAAAATGGGATTTCACCGATTGGGAAGTCACCTACGGATATCCCAATGTGCGTTTTCACAGGATAGAGGTTTAGGWAGTCCCCTAGCAGTATGAAATGAGTCAGATTTCCCTATTGGTTATAAACTCCCAGACTCACTCGTGGAGCAGGGGCCTGGTGACCGTGTCCCCCTGGGTGTGAGCTTTGTAGAGCAGCGTGTACAGGTAGGGCAGCAAAGTGTAGCGGATGTTCAGGTAGTGCTTGGAGCTGTTCACCAGCAAGGAGTCGGGTCCAAACACAGCTGGATCTTGATGCTGCAAACAAATATCCACTGTTTTTATTGCCAGGCTTTCAGAAACACTTTGCCAAACGTGTGAAAAGCTGTTTCAGAGGGGCTGGGGTTCCATGGGGCAGCTCTGCACTGGGTTCTCCTTGCTGGTGCTATGCYCTGTCCCTCCTTGTCCATCAGGGTTATTCCAGGATTCACCCTGGCACTCAGGTCATGCCAAGGAGCTCCCAGGGCTCAGCCTGGTGGCTCACACAGACTTCAATGTTCCTTGGTGGTAGGAGCAACCAATATTCGTAAAACTGTTGCCAAACAGCTGCATTCTCAATTAACCCTTATGGAACCCAGCCTCTCCCATCTATAATTTCATAAAGACAGCTTAAGGTTCTGTTTTCAAGCTGGTCAGTCAGAGTGAGGATTAGAAGAGGTATTAAAGGAGGTATGGTTATGCTACACAAAGCAGTTTTGAACAGAAAGCACAACTTACTATGACATATTCACCATTGTGGTTCCTGGAAAATGGGTAAAATGCTCCCACTTGCATCCATCGTCTGCAAAGCTCTTCTGTGGTGTCTTCAAARAAACCACAAATATCTGCTCCAACCTTAAAAAAAAAATAATTAAAAATCAGAATGTGTTGGACCTACAGTGCACCTCAAAAAGTACAATGTATTTGTAACTTTCCTCTCCCAAATCCAGCTGTGCTATCCAAAAAATTAAACTGACCTGTCACTAACACTGCCCATCATTCTGCTTCTTCCAAATTTTACCTTCCTGTTTGGTGATCATATGCGCAGAATGGGAAAAAAAGCTTCAAAGACATTCAAATTTAAATCATAAAAAGGATTCTGGTTATTTCTCTTTTAAGTGGATGTCTCTAATTTGAAATTATAAGAAAAYCAGGAATTGTTTCACATCCCTCATTGGTGTTTAAAAATTACTAAAATAAGAGGTAGACTGGGATATATAAGATCATCACAGCCACAAAAATCAAACAGCCTAAATCAAAAATTSATGATTGAAAAGAAATGTTCAAAGGAGATTCCTAAAAAGGGCTGATTTTGAGGTGCCAGTGTAAGTGGTTATTTCAAGAGTGCTTGGTTATCTGTTCTCTGATTTGAAAGGATGGCAGGAACTGATGTCCTACATAAGGAATTCCAAAGAGGTTGAACTCCAGCATTCCAGGGATTGCCCATCTCAGCTGGTCCCACGTGGCTGCATTGTCCCCCAGCCAGTGTCCCCCGAACTTTCCTGATCCTGCAAAAGTGGACCTCGAGATGAGGAAGCTTCTCTTTCCTGGGAACAATGTCTCGATGGCTCTGGAAAGGAATGAGGCTGGAATTACACAGAGGAAAACACAAGTCAAATATTGAAAATTCTGAACAAAGCAGATTGACACCGATTTGCTCTGATTTTTCATGCCAAGGATGGGGTCCCCTTGTCAGGTGTGTTTTAGCAGAGCTCAAGACACTMATTTGAAATAATCTCTTTACACAGCTCTGGCAGCCAATCTGTGGCTTTTCCTGCCAACTCCAGGCTGTGGATTTTGCCTTGGCTAAATTGGCTCAAAGGTAACAGAGCATTTTCCAGGAATCTCGTTCCTTCAGCAGCCACATCCCGTGGTGCTTTGGAAAACAGAGGTCATGGACTGTTCTGAAACCTTCCTGCAGGATTTTAGCATGCGTTCCTTACTTCCTAGTGGATAGGGTCATGGAATATCCATAAAGATTGTGGACATCATATTGCTTGCCCCAGCTCTGCACTGCATCCAGGCAAAGTGTCTTGGAGTACATGAGTCTGTCGAGGATCCCTTAAAGGAAGGAATACAAACAGCACTGGTAAGGTACATTTTTATTATTAATATTTCCAATCTTTAATGCACATTTATGATATCCAAGCCCCTTTTTTCTCTTTATTCTTTCACTCAGGCAGTTTAATTACTCCAAAACAAAAATGCTGCTCTTGGCTGTTGGTTTGCTCTGGTATTTCCACTCCTGAGCTTTGCACCCACCCAGGGAACTGTGCTCTGAATTCCTCAATAACCATCTGACAGCACACTGGCAAAGGTTACTTAAATCTACTATTAATGCAAACTAGGAACTCCATTTTAGTTCTGCAAATATCTGAAAAACTATTGACAGTGCAAGAGGATCATTGCATTATCAGGCATAATTAAGGCAATGACAATATCCAGTATTTATTTGATGAGATAAAAGAGGCAGTTCTATAAACCACATCTGAAGTATACAAATACAAGCACATAAATATTGTTTTCTRTCAATAAGAATGTCCAAACCCCACCCACAAGAACTACACTAAAATCATGTTGTATCCTTAAAGGCAATTAACATTTTATTTCATATTTTATTATTCTGATTAAAGTATGTGGACTTACTGGGAGTGTAAGGAGGGTAATTTAACTTATTGTCTGCACAACCTTTTTTTGAGCCTGGAATAAAGCTGCACACTTCATTCATGTCCTAGAAAGGAAAGATGCAGGACGTAATAAAGTTGCCTTAAGTACGTTTCCCTAAAAAAATCTTCCACTCTATTCTGTCATCCTTTAAGGAACCACTAGTAGCTATTCTTCAATGTCTCCTCTCTGATTGCAAAAATGCCTTTCAATCCAACAAAAATTAAACATAATAAACATCTGCTATCACCTATATTTTAAAAAATAAAAATAAAAATCTTGAATTACTCACAATCCATATTCCATCATAGGGCACCATGTCATAGAACCGTTTGCACTCGTTCACCCACCAGTCTGTGCCCTCAGCACTGGTGTAGTCTGGGAACACAGTTTCCCCTGGCCACACCTGGAATATTCAAAGGAAAATAATTAATGAAACTTTGAATGAGATTAAAAAACTGTCAAAGGATCATAGACCTGCTCAGGTWGGATGGCAGGTTGAAGAACACAAAGAATATGAATTTCTTAACTTCGAATTTTTCAATTGCTTTTCTTGTGAGTCCTACAAGGAGCAATACACAGCTGAGAAAATTCTCAACAGAAGTTAAGGTTAAAAATTAAAAGGATAATGTGGCTYTTCAGTAGCTACTGGAAATAAATAGGAGCTGGTTAATGAAATGTCCCTTGAGCCTTCAAACAACCCTTTGATGTAAAAAAAATGCTAGTGTTAATGTAAAAAAAATAGGGTTAATGTGAGCAAGTGCAATTTTAATTGCTATTTTAGTTCTATTTATCTTTAAAAAATTAAAATTAAAAAAAKKATTTTGATGTAGAATCAATGAAAAATACCTTTTAAATGTAAACAGTTGGGGAAAAAGCTAAGAAAGGTTGAGAATTATCATAGCCTACAAGAGACCTTACAAACTTTGCTCTCACTGAGAGATAAATCCCCTGAGCTAAAGCAAATCACAACAGTGACAACGGATGAAATTCAGGTGTGTGAAGCCACAATTACCTCCCCAACCAGTACTGTTCCATCTGACTCATTSACCCAGACGTTCCTCTCCGTTCCCCTGACGTAGCTTCCATAGGGACTTCCATCCACCATGTTTTGGGTGCTAATAGCAGGATCCTAATGAAATTAGAAAACCACAAAGAGAAGAAGAAATCAGGGTATTCCATGCATTATTACAGGCTGTAAATGAAGTAATTGCATAGAATAAGTAAAGAATAATAATAACTATAATGGAAGTGTTCACAAGGGAAAAAAGGAGTAAATAAGTGCTTACCAATATGATGACATATTTTTGTCCATGGTCATGCAAATAAGATGCAAATTGAGGGAGGTCTTTGAATTTCTCTTTGTCATAAGTAAAATCTTTCCTCTGCTCCATGTAATCAATATCAATGATTTGGATATCCTGAAAGAGAAGAGAGTTCAGCTTTTCCATRAGAAGTGATAGGTAAGGATTTTTATTATTTTTCTTCCCAAATATTAGCTGAATATTAGGCTATTTTTATTCTATTGAAGACATGAGGTTCATRCCCCCTAAAGTCTAATTTTAAAAGTTAATTGTACTTTGCCTTTGACTGTCAATTAAGAATAATATATGGTTCCATAACTGTCCATAGGACAATAAAAAACGTTTCAAGAGAAGAAAAATGGAGTTGGAAAGAATAAAAGAAAAACTATTACAAGAAAGTGTTTGAATAAATCTAACTGCAATTAGATGGGTGGGATACCCCTACATGGGATGAGACAATTCAATGTTCTACCCCTCATCCCACGTTCTGATAATGGGTTTAACATCAAAATGCACAAAAACCTCTGACACTACAGGTTTCCTAACCCAAGCTCATGGAAAACGAGCAAGTTGTGGGATCCCAGCCCCATACTCACGTGGGGCAGTCCAACAGCTCTGTTCCTCTCCACGACTTCCTTCACCTCATCCAGGGTCAGGTACCCATAGCGGCAGAGCTGGAAGCCCAGGTTCCAGTAGGCAGGCAGTGCTGGCAGTCCCACAAGCTGGGAGGGGAAAACACAAACCCCACGTGCTGCTGGACACCCTGGGTCACCCCATTCCCTTTCCCAGGGATGCCTCAAGATTTGAGCTTTATTTCCATCTCTCTGTAACCCTGCAGTTCTTTAGTGTGTAACTCTGAGCTCCACACCCAGGGTCAGCTGCTGCTKYCCCATTTTGGGCAGACACAACAATTCCTCTCCAGGCCTGGCAATCAAGGACACCTCACTGCCTCAGGCCCAGAGATGGRAACAAAAGTGAGCTGGGGCAGCAAACTGGGGCTCAATGCCTTCATTACCTGGAGCTGGAATTGGAGGATGAACCCCCAAAGTGCAAATGGCCCAAAGTTATAAAAGTGTGAAACCCGTGAGCYRTGGGGCACTTTGGGTTGGTCTGCCCTGGATGTACCTGAAGRGCCTTCAATCAACAGAACTGCTTTTAATTGCCTTCACTCTGCCTGCCCTCTGGTTTTAGAGAGCCCCAAAGGCATCACCACATTTCCCAAATCTACTCCAATAGCCCACTCMTAAATACAATAATTTTTCCCTATTATTTATTTATTTAATAAATACTGGTATTTTGGGACAATGCCCATTTTTTAAGGTGTCAYTGGAACCACAGAAGATCTCGAGAAGTGCAAAAGACACTCAGTGATACCTTGTGATTGTAAGATCCAGACATTGTGTAAACACACTCCCTATCCCATAATACTGCCATATGAACAGGAATTTGTCCTCATGACAAGAGCAAGGAAACWTAAATTATTCTAGAGACCATTTCCAGCTCTAATGGCCACAGTGTAAATCACAGATTTATGAATTTTGGAGCTCTTGGGCCTGGAAAATGTTCTCCTCTCCAKCACGCACAGAAAAAGAATATGATCAAATAAATCCCCAGCACTTTGAAAAAATCAGTCCAATGCATAATCTGTAGGTAAAGGTACCTGCAGGTACTCCTGGACTACTTGCTCTGGAGTGYTCCCCAGGAAGATGTAGAAATCCAGGATGCCTCCAATGGTTCTGTAGGTCACTGCTGGAGCAGGCTGCACCACAAACTCTGYCAGACAAGAGGGCACAAAAACAGTTCTGAAGGACAGGAAATTCTGAAGTAACTTTTCGAATTGATGATTAGAGAATTTACTGAAGTAAAAGCCACAAAATGYCTAAAGAACCCTAAACCATTAATTGAACTTGCAAAGAAGGGGAAATCAGACAWCTCTTTATGTGTCCCTATTTCCATTCCTTTACATCCTCCAGAGAAGAGCATCAGAAGAAATCCAATGGTTCAACCTTTTATGTCTGAATTTTAGTACAACTTTCCAGCCCAAAGAAGTGCAAAGCTCAGTACACATAAATATAAATACACTTATCAGAAGGGATTAAAGGACATTTACTTCCAAGTGTTGTTCACTCCAAATTTAGTCTCTTATTCCAGTGCAGACCTGTACAGCCTTTGGATAAATTCCTGACCCTCAGATTTCCATCAAAATCCTCCAGTTAACTGGGAGCTACTCACGGCTTGTATTTGAAATATTATTAGACACAGGGTAATGACTGCCCTCAGATATTGGGGGTGTTTTTAAGAAGGGACACTTTCATCAGCTCAGTTTTATTGCARTAATTTCAAAAGAAATTCAAGTGCACTGCTCAGAGCCCCAGAGAAAGGTTCCTTACCCATGGCATTGCTGTTCATCAGGAAAACACCAAAGGAGGCTCCAGTGTTGTCTTCCAAACACAGGAAGAAAGTATGGGCTCCATACAAGTTATCCACTGACTAAAATAAAGGGAACAGGCAAGCTGATTAACATCTAAGAACAGGATCTGCTCTGGAATATTCCAAAATAGATCACAGGTAGAACTCAAAACGTCTCAAAATGGAGCAAACAGCAGAAATGTAAATCCTGAAACTTCCCTGTTTTATATGTTCTGGTTTTCCTGCTGTTATTCTCCTTTATTTCCCATTAAAACAAGAATTTACCCAATAAATAGATAAYAGATCTGATGGATCTCCAGGAAAGCTGGTAGATATTGCAGCTCTATTTCTGGGCAATAAATGTGCTCATCAAGAACTTGAGAGGTGCTTCCCTTTCACCACAGATTAGGTTTTACATCTAATCTATATTTCTATTCATCCTACAAGGCAATAATTTTGATGCCTAATCTATGGAAATAGGAGAGTGCCTTGCTGCTTTTTCATTTCCTTTCTAATTCTTTTTTTATTTCTGCTGTTATTATTAGCAACAGAACCCCTGAGAGATGCTAACAATTGTTGCAATAGTTGTGCTTTTTCTCCTGAAAAAGCAAATTCAGTTCAAATGAACAAGAAACAGAGCCTGAGTAGTTTGAAATCAGCCTAACTTGGTGCTGTTCAGTGTCATTTTAGCTTAATGAGTCTACACTCAGTGGAGCCATTCAGTTAAGAACTATCTTCAATCCAGAGCAGAGTGAGGAGGAATCTCAAGGCAATGGGTACAAATTCCAGATTATTAATTAACTACATGCAGCCATCTCACCCTCAGGTTTCAGTCCATTCATCTCCTGTTGCAGGAGAACAAAAGTTCTCTCTCAAAGCAGGGAGCTGCTTTATGAAGCTGAGGTAATGGTGAAAATAATCTTACAATTACCACAAAATGGGTGTAACAGAAATTGCTTCATAAAGGGACGGCCAGAAAACTCTAGCAACAAATAACAGCTGGCAGACATATTTTATCTTGGAAAGAAACAGCTGTTAAGGAGAATTTTTCCATAATTTGAGCTCCAACGATGTTGCTGGGGCAGTCTGGGCCATCTGAACTGAACCCTGCCCTCAGCAAAGCCTGTTGTTATTTACTAGTATGTTATTTATTCTGATTATCTGTAGAAGCTGGAGACTCATCTATGAAGGTTTTTCCACTGCACAGCAACATAAAAACCAGGGAACACCCATCACTACCATGGAGCTTTTAGCAACAACACAAAGTGCCTGGAAAATCTTCATGGAAAACTCCACAGGCAGAAGTGCTTCAGTGGGCTGACTTTAGTACTATTGAGTTATAKTCAAATGTAAATTCTGTTAGAACAAGAAACAGAAGGAGAACAAGCTTGTGACCCAGGTCTGTAGAAGTGTAAGTATCTCCTCTTTTGACCTGAATTCCTTCCTGTTTTCAAATAACACTAAATTAATAAAATGAAACGTTTGTGGCAAATGTTTAGGCAGATAAGATGTCTCCATCAAAARCAATATCTTGAGCTGAATTAAATGGATGAACATCCTGACCTTGTCACAAACTCAATTCTTCAAGACAGCACTGCTATGCAAGCCCTCTGTTTTATGGCAACAGCCTCTAGTAAATCCATAAGAAATGCTGGAATTTTCACCAAAGAAGGATACTGATAAAGTAGCAAGGAAGTTTTATTTCTTGTGCCAATTCTATTGTTTCMGTWACTTCTGTCAAACCCAAGACTAACTGAATCCTTCTTTTTGTGCTTTCCTTCAGCTGTTTTCTTTTAAGTCATAATAATCCATTGTCGCAGACATCTTTTATGAAAAATCCTTTCCTTTAGGATTTTTCCTCCTGAGAAGCTGAGAGGCCTCAGGAACAAAATGTAAACAATGGTTACCTGCTGCTGTGGGATGCAACAGGTGCATTTGTGATTGGCCTATCTTGGATGTTTCTAATTAATGGCCAATCACAGCCCAGCTGGCTCAGACAGAGAGCCGAGCCACAAACCTTTGTTATTATTCCTTCCTTTTCTATTCTTAGCCAGCCTTCTGATGAAACCTTTTCTTTTATTCTTTTAGTATAGTTTTAACGTAATATATATTATGAAATAATAAATCAGCCTTTTGAAACATGGAGTCAGATCCTCGTCTCCTCCCTTATCCAACGACYCCTGCGAGCACCGTCACCTTCCATAATAATTTATTCTCATCCAAACACAGAATCACCTTTCGATCCACAACAATTAATTTCAGTCTGGTGGATTCACGAATGTGTTCACAGCCCAGGAGGTTTGRGTGACAGAACTGCAAGGACAGAGGGGAAAGAAGCCCAGACTCACAGCAGCTGGGGGAGTGTCCCTGCTGAAGAGGGGCCAGGTTTTCCAGTTGACGTCGTGCCTGTACTGCTTGTGCACGTGCTCGCCCACGCCGTAGATGTTGCTGCTGGGCAGCCTGATGGAGAGCTGCAGGAACTGGTCAGCGTACTGCAGGGGCCCWATGGTGGTGTCAAACCTGGTGGAAAAGGGCAAAAAAAAAAAATGAGGAAAAAAGGAAGAGTTTTACCAAAGGTTGTTGCAAGGACTGTTTCTGCTCATTTCAGCTGGAGCTGGGTGRCACAGTCAGGTCTCCACTTAGATCTTTCAGATTTTCTTCCAGCTGTTGTCTCTTTTGGGGCCTCAAATGGAAGAAAAGATAGTGGAAGGTCACAGACTTTATCAGAATAATCAAGATTTTGGTAATGAACTGTCATTCCATATTGTCCTTCTAAAAAAAGGCCCCTTTTTTTTTAGCTGTTTAAGAGCTGGGGAAAATCAGTGCAAACCTTATGCAAAGAAATTGATCAAGGATTTATCTCTGCCCTTATSCCATGGTAGCAGCAGCTTCATTTGAGATGTTCAAACTCATAGCCCAACATCACTTTTCTGTAGAGACCCAAATGCAAACAAACACTTCTATGAAATTAAACAAAGGCCTAAGGAAATTTAGACAATATTCCAGAGAAYTGTGGTCCCTCAGGTGTYTCATCCCCCTCCCTGTACCTGTTTAATCAGTCAGGCACTGCTGACTGCCAAGTCCATCTTCTGTGTCCTCTATAATTGCAAATCAATCATTACAGAGGATTCCAAGCAAGAAGACAATACTAATAAGAGCAAAAAGCAACCCTTAATTAATTAAACTCGAAGCCTTGCTAATCCAAGTGGCCCAGCCCTGTGACAGGTAATCATTCCTGGCTGATTTAATGAGCACCTTCACCTGGCACTTCCCTGCTCTGAGGGCACTTGGACACCTGTGGGTTGGTGGCTTTGGCTTCATTCATTTAATTTTAGAACGTAAATGGGATGAGGCAATCCAATGTTCAAGTTCATTCAATATTTTACACACAGCCTTACACAATCAGCTGTCCTTGGATATCACAGGTGTAAAGGGCAGCCCGATTTTGGTGATACAAAGGGCAGCCTGATTTTGGTGGTGATACAAAGGGCAGCCTGATTTTGGTGGTTCAGGGCCTCAGCATGAGTGTAGTAAAGAAGATAAAAGGTAAAGGAAGGTTAAAAAAAGGTGAAAAGGTAAAGAAGATAAAAGGCAATCAAGAGTTTTCCCACATGGTTTGAAGAACTGGCAAAGAGTCCCTCAGGYAATAAAAATTCCCCATATTGAAATTTCCCCTGCACTGGGGCAACGTGATCAGAGAGCCACACCTGAAACCCTTCAGAGACAGAGCTTCCCACCTCAGACTTTGCCCCCARAGTCATCCCAAGAGTCCTTGAGGGACATCTACCAGTCAAGACGAGGGCAGAAGTTGAGTCTGTGTCCACGAGAACGCCTCACAGGTGGCATCTGGTGTGGCACCACCAGCCCTCAGAGAGCCCCAGTGACATCTGTGTCACCAAGGAAGGCCCACCAGGACTTACAGCACTTTGCCATTGCTGGCTCTKGTCACCACGAGGCCGAAGGGGTTCTGCTTCAGCTCCACCTTGTAGTTGGGGTTGGAGGCCATGGATCCCTGGAAGGGCTTCACATGCTCGTGAGGGACCTCGAACCTTTTAGCATTGGGGTCAGTGATCTGCACGCATTGACATAACACAAGGGTTGGGCCTTTGCAAAATTAATCCCCAATACAGATATTTTCCAGCSTTATCCAGTTCAGACTCAGGGTATTTCCACCCTTATCCCAGTCTTCTCCTCTGCTTTTATTGTTATCCACTCCTAAGTTTAATTACTCATTTTCAGCCATTTTCTTCAGAATATTTGACTCTGTGTTTCCCTGGCTCACCAGGAACCCACCACAAAGTCTCCCACAGAAAGTTCTCAACCCCACAAGCCACTGGTACCCACATCCATGGCACAGCTTGAGCTCTCCACAGAAAACACAAACCATTGGAAAAGCTAATATTGTCTGTCAAAATGATTGAGAGATGTGATTGGGCCAACAACAAAAAGTAAATAAATACATTTATCCCCCCCAAATCTTCCTGTGATGAGGACAAATKGTGGATAATAGGAAAGCTGAGCTTTCCAGAGGTCTGGGTGATTGTTCATGGAGAATTCCCAGTGATCCCATTCTCCCCGTTAGCCTGAGGCATTGCATCAGCAGGGAGGACAATGAAAGAACTTCACCGAGAACCATGAGAGTGCTCCAGAGGCATCAGTCCTACACTCCCTGCACAGGCAGCCCCACATCTTGCAGGGCAAACAGGCCTTGGAGCAGCAGAGGACAAAGCTGACCTTGAAGTGGAAGCGGTTGCTCGTCTGATACTCCGCCGTGAGCAGCACGGTCTGGATGTCATTCCCGAAGAGGGAAGGGGATGGCAGCCTGTCCAACGTGGCCTCAAACCCTTGGGAGACAAACAGGGGGGGTGTGTCAGAACCCAGGAAATTCCTCTGGCTGCCCTGGAGGGCTTGAGCCCCTGCCCAGGGGGCTCAGAGACCTTGGCACAGAGCCCCAGACCCCTGTGCCTTTGATTTAGCCCTTGGAAAAAACAATTACAAACCTTTATATGGAGAATTACAAGTAAAAAAAAGTTTAAGTAGAATAATAGTTTGTCATGGGGTGAAAAACAGATTTTTGAGGTTTTTAGAATGGGGACTCGAGGTCCCAAGATGGACGAATTTGGGTGTGCCTTGTCCTTCTTCCTTCTTCTTGGCCTCCRTCTTCTGGGTGATGGTGGCACTTTTGGATTGGTTTAGAGTAGAAGCTCACTGTCTAACACAGGTGATARGTATTGGGAAGYTRTTGTAAATAATGTACATGCAGTTTTTAGTAYAAAAAGGTAACACCAGTGTGCCTCAACCCRACCTGCCAGACAGACCTGCGGCGGGTCAGAGGAAGARTATTATAAATATGAAATAATAAACAACCTTGAGAAYGAGAACAGAAGAATTGAGACTCCTTCTTCGACTGCTGGGCTGGGAAAAGAGGCTTGTACGGATCTCAGGGTCGCTGTGACCAGCAGAAATCCCGAGAGGGTGGGAGYTGGGGCCCAGCCCAGAGCTCACCTGCACTGGTGGACCTCTGTGAGCCCTGCACTTGGTAGCCGTGGTTGGGGGAGAAGAAGCACCAGGGCACGCTGGCGTCGTTCTGGGGGCTCCAGCAGCAGCCACGGAGGGAGCAGGTGCTCTGAGCAAGGACAGCAGGGGCACACATCAGTGGGGTTACACAAATAAACCCACACCAAGCCAGTTCAAGCGCACATTTCACCCCATACAACAGAAAGCTTCAGGATTTCTGCACTCGGGTCAAGCCCTCCTTTGATAAACCCCATGGAGTGAACTCAGTGGTGGCGCAGAAAGCACTAAAGAGGGTTTTTTATGGATTCAGAGTAAACTTGCTTACTGGAGATGCAGTGTTTAAGACCACAAGGTCCACAGGTAAAATAAATATTTTAAAAGAATTATTGACTTAATTATATGTTTTAAATTGTTATTGAATTATTTAAATATTTTAAAATAATAATTAAATAATTATTTTATTACATTATTATTGAATAATAAAAATTATTGAAATATTGAATATTRTTATTGAGTAATGAATAATATTCAATAATTATTGAATTATTATTTAATAATTATTGAATTATTGTATTATTCAATATAATATTGAATTATTGAATTAYTGATTATGTTCAATAATCTACATCTTTCTGCTGTGACAGATACAGTAGAGTCTGACCAAAAGTCACACACTGGAGAGGGTGTGAAATTTATCATGGGATTAACATGTAATAAACATATATATATACGCATAATCAAACATTGTGTATAATATCTACATTTTAATGTAATTTTCCAGTATCAGAAATAGTCAGACTGCTTCTGCAAAACCTCAAATTGAGATAAATATATTAAAAAAAAATAATAAACCTGTATTTTCAAGTCTCTGTCTCAGTGCAGTGGCACCATGCTTTACACACACATTCACCAGAAAGCGGAAATTCCTTTGCTCTGCTGTTAGAAATGAACTTGTTCATGTGCTCTGTGTGTGAGGTTTATGTTTGGAGATAAGACTGGGGCAATGAATCACAAAGTTTCCAACCATTTTTCTCCTTAAACCCCCATTCATTACTCAGGGCAAAGGACAGCAGCAAAACAACTCTCACTGAGGGCAAAGGCTGATTCCATCAGTGATCTCAGGTACCCAGCTCCAAAAGGGACACCTTCCAAACCTCACTTTCACCTCTCCACTACCAGAAGCTCTTTCTGCCTCCATCTGATCGTGCTTCAAATGCTTTTGGTGTTTGTAATAARTATTTAAAATATTCTGCAGCTTGAAATAGGTGGACATGACCCCAGACCTGCATTGCTGCTGTCCTTGCTTTGGGGTTGGAGAGCCCAAACTGCTCAGTGCAGGTTAAATTATTCTGAGGCTCTGATAAAAGATAAGGCAGCTCCAGCCCAGCAACCAGGCAGGCGCTGGAGGAAGCCCTGAGGGGGCTCACAACGCCACTGCCTTGGGAAGTCTCAGGGCATTTATTTGATAGTGGTTTTACAGAGCACGGAAATCACTCAAAACCACCCAAAATAAACCCCAGATTCACCAAACAGGTGAATGYTTTTCCTCTCTGTCACAGAATCATCCCATCAGAAAACATTTGCTGTCATTTCCATCAGGTTCCGAGCCAAAATTAAGGGCTGGAGGAGAAGCTGTAGGGATTAATTTCCCCCTTTGACACACAAAGCCCTTTGTAAGGCTGTGAAAAACCCAGGCTCACTTCCCACCTGAGAACTCCCCATTTCCCATTTATAAACCATTGCAGGGTAAAGGAGAGGAAGCCCTGAGCCCCCCATGACTGCAGAGATCTCAGCTTTATCCCCTCACTTCATTTCCTTCATATATGGSGGAATATCCTAAATATAAGAACAGATTCACTACTTCCATCCTCTTCTCCCTTCCTAGACCATCCCATAAAAAGCAGAATAAACTGATTTTCCCAAAATCAGGCTGTTCAAGCATCCACATTCCCAGCTTCCTGAGCATCCTTTTCTTTCCCCCAGCTATTTCTCCTGAATACTCCTCAACTATTTTCAGCAGTTCCTTCACAGTCCAGTGATATTTTTCCAGCTGGATCTTATCCTGGCAGATTCCTATTTCTGTGGCACATTGAGCTTTTTGCACAAGGAAGTGAACACAGGAGCTGAGGGTTGGCTGTGCCTGGCACAGGAGAAGGAGCAGAGTTCACCAGAGACACTGGGGAGCCTGTTGTAAAAGCAATCATCTGCTATAAACAAAGATGTGATCCCAGGCTGGGGGCTGTAAAAGCAGCACAATAGATACCAGCACCCAAAGCTTCATCTGGAATTACCCTGGATACAAGGAAGCTGTGTGCACTGGGGTACAGCACGGGCTGAGCTCCAAGGGCTCCAAGAAGAGCCTGGCCACGTGCTGAACTTAAATGTGCATCCACACAGGCCTCCACCAGCAGGGCATTTTGGGGAGAAAAGCACAGAAACCAAGCCCAAAGCAACAATTCTCCCTTCCCTGAGCTTTCAGAGGTGTCAGCCTGGCCTACACCAGCTCTGCTCAGTGGAATTCTTGTTCTACTTCTGCGTTCTGCTTATCTGATCAGACCTCCAGGCAATTTTCCACAGCAGTGAATAGATCCTGAATATCTTCCTTCTTCCAGCATCTCTATCTTCACCAACCACATGATCAAATAAAAAATATCTATTTGTTTATTTTCTTCCTTTCTTTCTTTCTCTTTTATGCATTTCTTCCTTCCTTCCCCTTCCTTTTTCTTCCTTTCTTCCTTCCCTCATTTGTCTTTTCTTCCATTCTTTCCTCATTGGTCTTTTCTTCATTTCTTCCTGTCTTCCTCTTCATTTCTTCCTGCCCTTCTCTTCTCTTTTCATTCTTTCTTCCTTTCTTTCATTTTCTTTCTCCTATTTACTTCTCACTTCTGCAATCCCATTCATTTTCTGGCTCCACCCTGGACACCTTCAGTGACCAAGGCACTCAAKGCAGACACTAACCCTTGCAGATCAGCTCAGCCAAACCATTTTACCCGGCTGATGTTTACTGTGAAAACCAAAAATAAACACAAACCACTGCAGAAAAGTGATGCAGGACCTGCAGTTTCACAGATTCCTGCCTTACTGCAGCCTGGCACAACCAAATCACTTCCAGGGCAACATGAGCACAGGAGTGAATGGAATCACTGGGATGGGACCCTGGCTTTCCCCATGGAGTAAATGCGATCTTTAATCCTGTCAAATCTGCTGCCTGCTCTTCACTAATATCCAGAAATCATTTATTTTACCTCTAATTCCAGATCAGGCACCCTCAGCATTGCAATCTGCATCTCCTTTTCTGCCGGGAGCTGTGATTTGATTGTTTTTAATTCTCTCCCAGCACCAGCCTTGCAGCTGCAAGCAGAGCACCACTGCTGCCCTCCCTGCTTGAGGAGTGCAGCCCTGCACGGGGTCAGAGGCAGTAATTACAGATTTCAATGATCTGCATGGCTTCTCCTGCAGTGCTCTGCCTCTTCCCGGGCCAGGGAAGGAGCCTGAAGAGGCGAGGAACAGGCTGTGATTTGAACCTTTCCTAACCCATCCCCTGCAGGACTTTATTGAGCTACAAATCATAACAAAACCCATGGCAGGAGAGGCTTTAACAACAGCCAGCTCTGGAATTAGGTGGGAATTTCCTCCAGGTTCAAACAGCTGGGTAACAATTTTTATACTCTGTGAATGACAGAAGTAACCCACATCACACTGGGGGTTTTCTCTCCTAAGCTTGCCCTCCCCAAATCAAAGATAGATACCAGGCATCCATCAGAAAACAAGAAAATTCATAATAAATATGAAAATAATAATTATAATAAATAAGTAATATTTATTATTTAATTATAATAAATAAATAATAATTATAAAAATAAAATTATAATAATTATAGTCTTTCAGGAGTAACTGCTACAAAAACCTTCTCAATGTGAAAGCACTGAAAAATAAAGGGCATCATAAAGTCATGGAAGGGTTTGGGTTGGAAGGGACCTCAAAGCTCCTCTCATTCCAATTCCTTCCATGGGCAGGGAACCTTCCACCATCCCGGGCTGCCCCAAGGCTCATCCAGCCTGAGATGATGCTTTTCATGGGAATTTTAACTCCAAGATTCTTAAGCCAAAAGGTCTTTTCCATCCTCTGCTCTCTCAGACACCCCAAACTGGGATCCAAAGTGGGTCTGAAGGGAAACTCTGACCACACCTTGTAAAATGGCAAATGCCAGCAAAGGCCATCATTCCTGAATTATTGTAAATGCCACTTTTTGACCATCACACCAAATGAAACCATCCAGAAAAATCTGGTAAAAACCAAGGGTGACTCTTTTAACTGCTTGATTTCTGACCAGTATTTTTGCTACCTCTGCCCAAACCAGAGAAATCAGACCTGAAATCCTGCAAACACCGGGGCAATCACACATTTAAACAGGTTAAGGAAACACTTGAGCTAGTGGAGACAAATGACATTTTTATAAATAATAAACAAGAGATCTTTTGGGATAAAATCTCTTTTCTAGTATTTTCAGGAACGTTACCAACCTGTGTTGCAAGTTGATCTGGGATGCAGTCAATTCTCTCTGCTACTGGTGTATCCTGACATTGTGGGTAAAAGTCTGCCAGGGAAATAAAGGAATGGGTTAATACCAGGAAAATAATGGAATGGGTTAATACCAGGGAAATAAAGGAATGGGTTAATACCAGGAAAATAATGGAATGGGTTAATACCAGGGAAATAAAGGAATGGGTTAATACCAGGGAAATAATGGAATGGGTTAATACCAGGGAAATAATGGAATGGGTTAATACCAGCATCTCTAAACTGCAGGAATAACTTGATTCCCTCTGAACTCAGCACCTGCTTCTGCTGCCTGCTTCCCTAACAGAGATCCAAATCACTATCAAGCATTGCTTCTGCGATTCATTTTTACCTTTGGAAAATGACACACAATTATTTCAGATATAAAAACTTCAAAATTTTTGAGCATATAGGTAATTTTGATAATGTTATTTCATTAGTCCACTTTTCAGTGACTCCTGTCACTGCTTCATTGAAAATATGTGCAAAACTAAAAATTGGAAGAACTTTTCCTCAGCTGGGCTGTCCTGGTGCTCCTTCCCCTGAGCCAGAGTTTTTAACAGGAGCTGGAATTGGAGCATCAGGGAAAAGCACCTCCATTAAAATGCTCCTTCAGATTTCAAGTTTGTGGGACTGAATTTAAGGTGGGCAGCTTTAGCTGATTAAAGGGAGCACTGAAGGTTCCTTTATGTGTTTGGGAACTGTTTGTGTTTGGAGCAAGTGCTGTGAAGTGCCCTGGGCTGAGATGGACACACACCCCCAGCTCTGCCTCTTTGCATCAGCTGCACTTGTGCTTTGTGCTCAAAAAAACTCCTACTCATGAMAGRAACAGGAAAAAAATATGCAGATATTAGTCTGGATGGGCAGTTTTACTAAAACACCGAGGTGTTTGCYTTGTATAAGGAGTAATTTTTATTTTTCTGCCATTTTCACCTCCAAGCTGTTTGCTCCAGTACCTGTGTGTGAATGGAATTACACAAAATGGGACTGGAAGTAAAGCAGGTGCTCTGCATCACAGCCCTGGAACACAAGGGTTTCCTGATTTATCAGCACCTCAGCAAGAAACACTGGGGGATTTTAGGATTATTATAATATTCCACACAATTTCTCCACTCCCACACAGGGATCAGGCAGATTTTTTTCAGAGATACCTTTTTTTTTTTAATACTCCAAAAATTGAAATTATCTGAGCTCCACGCTCCTAAAGAAAGTCCAATCGGTGGAGGGAGAGATAAGAGATTTTTCATGACAATAAACCCTGACTCACAGCATTTATTGCATTCATAGCTGATAACTTTGATTGCAGCACCCACAGCAAGCACTGGCCGCAATTCACCATTGGGTAATGATAAGAGCATTTGGATAATGATAAGAGCAGGAGCCCTGAGGCAGATGCCAGTGGGGTTTGTGCTCCTGCAGCAGCCATGGGAAGCTCTCACCTGGAGATTTGACTCCTGGTTSTCCCGTGGCCAGCAGCCCAATGAGGACACAGGCAATGACAGTCACCACRGTGAAGAGGGCAATCAGGGTGAGCTCCAGCCCACTGAACTTCCTGCCCATCTAGAAACCCACAGAAACTCCATCAGACAAAGTGAAAAACGAGCAACAGCTCTAAATTACATTTCCAGTTCATAAACGTTGCTAATAACATTTATCATTTAATAATTTTTAATTAAAATTATAATTTTAAATTAAAAATTTAATAAATTGTTCCGGTTTTAAGCCACATCACCTAATCCTGAGATTTAAACAAAACTCTACCTARATGCTATGTGCAATAAGTCTCCAGTTCAGGATAATTCACCCAGTGCAGGTTATGAAATTATTACACTGAGAAATGTATTTTGGTCCCTGCAAATCACTGAGTAGAGAACAGTTTACTCCTGAAATTAACCATAAAGTTTCCCACAGGTTACTAAAATTCCTGAAACAGAAAAGAAATTAAATCTTCTTTCCCTTTTTTCCTTTTCTAAATTTTCCTTTCTCCTATAGAGAAAACACAAGTCTATTCATTTAACAAAAGAGGAACTTGATTTATTAAAAGTATATCTGAGAAAAGCTGGAATAAACCCTGAGGGCGTGTCCAGGACACGTGGGGAAGGCAAGACAGAGATAAATTGCTTTTTTGTGCAGTGGCAGAACAGAGTGTGTACAAGCCCATGGCACAGTGGTTGCTGCTGGAATCACAACTGAAATATGGCAAATAACTCAATGGAGTCAGTGCCTTAAAASCTGTGGAAAACACGAGGTTTTCCCAAATTCCTTTTTTATATTTTTGGTGGGGAAGATGTGCTGAGCCAAGGRGGYTGTGCTGGCTCAGAGAACAACCCAGAGCCATCAACACTGAACTGTGCACCAGCAATCAAACTGATTAAAACTAATTAAAACTAATTAAAACAAATCTCAGCAGCCAGATCAATACACACTGGCAGCTACCACTGCATTTAGCTTGTGGTTAAGGGRATTTAACCTCATAAAACAGAGTTAAATACAGAGAAATTGGTTCTTTTCAGTTAAGGAAGCRTGGGAGCACGTGTGCATTGCACTGGCACATCAGAACACTTTCACATGTTTTAGTGATGACCCACAGAAGTGAAAAATACTTTAGAATTAACTATGTTGTGTGTGAAATAACAGTTTCAATCATTGTGTGCACCTRCTGCCATTTTTAACCCATCAGCCTCCCTCCATCACAAACTAAAATCCCCTTTTGCTGTGTTCCCCCAGGTGACATCATCCTAAAACTTAAAAACCCTAATATTAATTTTTCTGAAAAGCAGGATTTTATTCAAGTTCTTGTCATCAAAGCCTTCTATCTCATTGAATTTCAGTTCTTTCTTCTCCTGGTCTCCCTCCAAACCCTAAAACATTGGAAATAAATCCTTATCATTTGTAAGTCAAAGTCCTGTTGTGTGAAGAGCATCCATGAGGCAAAGCTCTCCAGAACCTTGGAATAAATAATACGTAAYATAATATACATTTAAACAACAAAATGAAAGCCTCACCTTAACGTTTCTGTGGTTCCTTCATTTGCTGCTCCTGAYTGTGAAGCTCAACATCAAACCTGGGGCTTTATGAGCTGCTGTTATCAGTTCTCAGCTGTGTTTGCCGAGCCCTGGCCAATGGCAGGCACAGCCAGAATTACAGGCAGATTACAGACACTCTTTGGACTAAACACTCTTTGGACCTCACTATGAAGCATCAGGTTCTGCAAAGGAGTGAAAAGCAGCCATGAGATGCCAGACAGCTCATCCAGTTACATGACTGGGTTTTTCTAATCTGTTCTTTTCCCATATCTTTGTTACTTTAACCTTCACAGAACTGTCATGTTCGTCTTGTATTATCTCTCCTTAGTCACCACTAGAAGTCATTAAACATTCTCAAATGAGGGAAGGAGCTGTTGAACATGTTGCAGGGGAGAATCAAATTTATGACCATTAAAATTTTTATTGGAATTAACTATAAAAGATTAATCTTAAATCAATATAAACAGATTTCAGGGGAGACTACTAATAAATGTCAAAAGCAGATGAAAAAGATGAAAGATTAACACAGAAATGTTAAAATTTTATAGCCAAGAGGCTTCAATCATAACCTTAATATGAATGCTTCACACCTAACCGGTTTTTGTCTTTTTCTTGCAAATGATAGGTGGGATTCTAACATTAAATCTTCATTTTCCAAAGGAAAGCTTTCAATTCATATTAATATGAATATTTACAACTGAATTTTCAATAATAAAGAAATGGCTGAGAAGCACCACTTGTATTTTTTGTACTGTATTTTTTACTCCAATTCCTCCATCCCTCACTTTGCCTGTGGAGCCCCAGGAATGAGAAATTTGGAATATTTCCTCATGAACCACAGAGGGGATGGGCTCCTTTTCCTCAGTCAGCACTTAAAGGAAGGAAAATCAATGGCACACACCCAGAGCACTGGGGCTCCTTCCTCCCTTCCTTGTCTGTCCGTCCCTACATCCATCTGTCCGTCCACCCATCCATCCACCCATCCATCCATCCGTCCGTCCGTCCATCCATCCATCACCAATCCATCATCCATCCATCCATCATCCATCCATCCATCCATGCCTCCATCCCTTCATCTCCCCTCAGATCAATGCCACCACTCCCAGGGACTCAGGTGAACAACAGGCAGAGTTTCCAAACCAACCTCACCCCTCCTTTCCATGGGAACAACCCCCAAGCCCAAGAAAAAGCTGGAAACATTGCTAAAAATTGCCAGAGATGCTGCTTTGTGAGTGTCTATGAAGAAAACAAAAAGGTTTTGTGTGGATTATGAGGATGACAATGGTTGGGGAAGCCTGAGGGGCTTGTTTGATGGATATCTGTTCTCCAAAGTTTATTTATTTCATTTGACTGTTCCAGGAAAGCCCAGCACAGCATATTCCAGGGGTTCCATTTAACAATCTCCCTGCCCTCAATAAAACCATTTGCTTAAGTGCTTCCCTGAGCTGGCAGTGCCACAAAGCTCTGTTATCCATCACCTGGGGAACGCTTCCCTCCGCTCCAGAGCACACACCCAGCAACACCCAGCTCCCCAGGAGGGGCTCCCAGCAGCTTTCCTGTGCTSTTGTGAGGTCCTCAGGATGAGGTGAGAGATCACAATTTAACTCCATGCTCTCAGAAGGCTGATTATATTATATTATATTATATTATATTATATTATATTATATTATATTATATTATATTATATTATATTATATTATATTATATTATATTATATTAAAAGAGAAAGGAGACATCAGAAGGTAGAAAAGAATGAATAATAAAAACCCGTGACTGACCAGCGTCCCAACACAACTGGACTGGGATTGGTCATTAAATTAAAACAATTCACATGCCGGGTAAACAATTCTCCAAATCACATTCCAGAGCAGCAAAACAGGGAGAAGCTGAAGCCTCCCAGCTTCCCAGGGGAAGAAATCCTGGCAGAGGGATTTTTCATGAAATATCACGGTGACACTTTCCCAGATGAGTGAGCTTTGTTACTCCACAAAGGAGATCAGGGCAAGGTGTGAGATAAAGCTCCAAGGGGGAGGAATGGGGAAGGGACACTGAGAGGCCATAAAGACAATGAGAACTCCAATAAGTGAAGAGCTGGAGCAGCGTGGTCTCTGCTGGCTCCTGCTTTGGTTTCCAGGAATTCAGAGCTGATTCCTTTCTGACAAAAAGCTGGGAAGAAGAATTGTTGGAAACCCAGGGGTACAGGCTGGGCTGGAGAAAATGGCACAGGAAAGCAATCTAGGAAATGAGGTGCTGTTAAAAACGCAGTAATTTAAAAAGAGGCATGTATCTCTTTGGTTTGAACAGGTCCMTTTTTAATTAAATCACACACAACTTGCAAAGCTCATTAGCTGGGCAGAGTGAGCTCCCTGACATTCCTTCAGTCAGCAGGGCTAAAAATTGGGGTTTCAGCTACAGGGCCGTGCTAGGAAACAGAAATGGCTTATGCTTTGTCTACAGTTTAATAAGGTTTGTTTTTTCACTGTTTTGGTGTCAAATATTAAATATAAGTAAGGGTTCCAGCCCTTAGTTTCTGTAAGAATCTGTTGGCACATTTCCAGTCCAGGCAGGACCGTTATCCTGGAAGGATGTCTGGCACAGACCCAGCAGGAACGCACTCCTGTAATCTCACATTCCTCCTGAACTCCCTGCACTCCCAGCTGGGAGCTCTCCAGGCTGGCTCTGGCCACGTCCAAGCAAGAATAAAGGCTGAGCTGTTTTTAGAGGCCCAGAGTCTCCTGCAGACATTCAGCTGAGCAAGGCAAGGAGCTGTGAAGCCTCACCAAGGCACTGAAAACAGATTTTCCCCCAAAGAGACTCTGGAGAGAACGAATTTGGATTCATCCCATGTTGTGTCATTTTCCCAAAGCACATCACAATTCAAGATCAGATGCTGCGAGCTCCGACTCAGACAAAAGCAGTTTTCATTTTATAGTAATTGACAACCAAAATATTTTGATTTTGTTTACCAAACAGACGGAGAAATAATATCAACTGAGTCATTTCATTGCTGTGGAAAAGCAGAACATATTTGAAGTTCATTTTYGAAGTATGTGCAGTTCTTCTCAAAGAAATGCAAACAGACATTCTTAAGAAATGATTTTTCTAGATAAATATGTTTCTTTATGTCTAAACAATGGATCTTTATACCACYTTCAATCCAACAAAGTATGGCAGGGGTGATGAACATTAAAATTTAATGCCAGTGCTATTTATGAATTTTTATTAGGTCAAATTAGAGACCAGTGACAATTAGAGATCAGTGATTATGATAATGATGACAAAGGYAAGAATTCCAATGGATCTATGGCACATAGAAAAAGGAATAAATTTTGAAGTTCTCAGTGCAAATGAGGAAATGACTTGCTGGAAGTCTCTAAAACACAAAAATAATTACTGGAAGTCAGTGCAGGACACACTGCTCAGGTGATGACTCAGTGGGTAAGACCTGAAATCAGAGGAGGAATGTTATAACAATACTCCTAAAAACCCCAAACCCTCTCATTCTTATTTTAATTGCTGCTGAACACAGAAAGCACRAAGCGAGAAGGCGTCAGATGTAGAAGGAACAAGTGTCAGGATGGTTTGAACCATAATCATGAATATAAATCACTTGATTATGGCTGAAAATTAATAACTGCTGCTGCTCAAGATCGCAAAGGGTAGCTCTTAGTACAGCCAAGTCTTATGTATTGCCAATATTTATTATCTACCTTCTCAACTGACAAAGAAATTACAAGACTGCATGAAAAAAGAGAGTATTTTTCTTTTGGCCATTCATGCATAAATATGTGGAAATATCAAAATGTGCCTGGCATTATTACTTGATCAAAATCTATCATCTGCTTTTTGATTTTTTAAAGCTGTAATAAGAGAACATCAGGGATCTTCCATAATGGAAATGTCCTACAAGCAAGAGATTTGAACCTGGCATTTGTAGCTGACAATGCTCACTCCAGGAGAGAGTTCACTGCCTGTAAATGAAGGGGAAAAGGACAATTAATATTTGCTTCCAGCTAATTGCTGGCTCCAGATAATGCACCAAGCTGAAAGTGACTCTCAGCTGCATCCCCCCAGCTCTGCTTTGGGCGAAATGGAGAGAAAGGAATTCTTCATTTGTTTTCATCCAACACCAACCACAGAAAAGCTGAAAAAAAACAAACCAAAGAAGCAGAAAGAAATGTAATAAATTAGCAATTATCCTTCCTCCTCAAATATCTGAATTCACAATTTGTTGATTTTTCAGACCAAGCCCATCATGGGTGCTGGTTTTGKGGTCCTTCTGTCAGGTTTTACTTTCAAATTATCCTTTTCTCACCTGCTTCAGCTTTATGTGGGATTTTGTCCCATGTTCCTTCCTACCTGGAATGTACCAGCAGAAAGGAATTTTCACTCCTGCTGGCAGACCTAGAAAGAGCAGAGATGTTTTCTGCACAGGGACATATCAAGGTTAATATTCAAGTTAAATTTGAGTAAAGTTTTGAATAAAAAGATGGGTATTACTTCCTGTRAAACCGAATTGGTGAAAAGTTGAAGAACTGGTTAAGAAAGGATGCATCATGTCTCAAATCCCTTTAAAAAATGTCCTTCCTTCTCCTTTGATTCCTTAAAAACAGGGGAAATTCTTAAACCTCCCAAGGCACGTCATTAATTTTGTGCCTTCTAGAAATGCATAAATTCAAATGTGATGTGCTTGAGTAAAGCAGATACTCTTCAAGAATTCAARTATGGACAAATGAGAGTGTCGGATTTAAGAGCCCAAATCACCCCTCTGTATTTAGGCTGTCCAAAGACTCAGTAACATAAAATAAATATTGAMACAACCACCTCTTCATGCCAGTTTGGGGACACATATGCACAGAGCACCAGGACACCCAGGAGRCTGCCAGCTCCAAAGATCCTTGAGTCATACATCAGGCAGGTCCAAAATAGCCTCGGATGGATTTTGTAATGCTAGTGAAGGAAAAAAAGCCAATAAACTGGGGACTCTTTAATTTCTTGGCTTGTAAATATGCATATTTCTACGACCAGAAAGACCAGAAATTGTAGGGCTTTTTTTAAAAAATGAAGGTTAATATCTAGGTTAATAATTACAATAATAATAATTAAAATAAAGCCGTTTAAGGTGAAATTACAGATCTGCAATAATGACAACAACCTAAAAGGAATAAAAACCTCCAGTTTGTAAATAACACTCAAAACCCACCTTATAARGTCCTAACTTCATTATCCACCATTCCTACCCTATTCCACTGAGTTTTTTCATGTTTTTACTGAACAAAAGCTGAAATGACAGCTTATGCCCCAGCTTTTGGAGAGAGGAAAAGATAATTCTGAAAGGAGCTGCTTAATGAAATCAGGGCTTTGACCCTTTGCAGATTTTTTGTCAGAGCTTTTCTGCTGCTCCCATGACTTTCCCTGTCCTTGCTGCAGATGGTCCAACAGCCAATTCCTGAGTTCCTTGCTGCTCCTGAGCAGGAAACAAAGCAAAGCCACCGTTATCATCTCTTGATTCCTCGCCAGCTTTTTGCTTATTTAGACATGATACTTTCGGATATTATTCAGCTTTGCATTTCTTACCAGTAAAAAAATAATAGATGGCTATTGTAGGAAAACAAAAGGATTAAAGGCTTAGGAGCTTYGGGTGCATGTTTAATATTCAGATATTTGTAATAACAACTGAGAGATGCACACAACACCAGTGCCAAGAAAGTGATTTCCTTACACCTGTTTCTGTGTGGTAATTCAGGGAGCAGCGCCCAGGAGGGCTGGGCTGGGCAAGGGACACTGCTGAGGCAGAACCCAGCAGCTCATCCCAACACCATCCAAGATGTGGGAAAACTCAAAGCTTGACCTTCATTGCCACTGTCACCTCCATGGAAATTCAACTCCCAGTTGTTGAGTCTTAASTTCTTTTTTGCCAGGGTTGGGATTAAATGTGTGAGACGGGATTTCTTGTTGGGACTCAGATGTTTTTTAGTTCTTATTTATGTCACAGTCTCACAAACTCTGAGTTCTGCAGCACTTCACTCCAACAAACTAGAAATGGAGCCCCATCTCTCTCTCTACAAGGCCTTTTAAGGATAAACTGTTCAATTAAATGACACCTAAATTATTTTTACTTTTAATCCAATAACCAACCACCCATGGCCCACAATGGGGACTTTTTATCCAATTRCACAAAACCATCCAAACCCAGGGAGAAGAAGGAGAAGGAAAAGGAGAAGGACCAACCTCCACCCTAAAACCTCCATCTTGCTGTATATCTATTACTGTATTCTAAACCCTTAAACTCTGAGTTTTCCCYSCTGTGRTATCACACAYTTCTRTTCAAACTCCACACCCACAATCCYAGTTCTGTCATCAATTYYGGATCCTTCTCYACAGCCTCAGGTCAATGCAGTGKTCTCCTGGGGGTCAGTGCCTGGCAGCACAGAAAATCTGAAATTCASATTAACCAGGGTTCCAACACTTAGYRACCTCTAAACTTGCAYCCAGGGRTAATTCTTGTATCACTGGGATGAAGGATGCCAATCCTCCATGAAAAAATGATCAACCATGCCAATAGATGCCACAAATCCTTACAGATTCTRATCATACTGGTTCCAAGTTTCCTTTCCAAACACAACAGCTGGAAGATGTATTTGTTTGGGGGTTTATAATGATATTTTTACAGTCTCTTGTAATTCGAGTGGGAGTGGGAACGAAAACCAAACAGTGTCAGACTTTGAACAAAGCCTGGGGTCCAGTGAGGCTGTGGGTATTCATCACACCTCAGCAGTTCTGCTCCTAACTGGAAAATTCCCCATAGGGTGACACCTCCTCAATATTTGCACACATTTATTTATATAAACACACTTAAATACATTTATTTCAGCTGCCTTTAGGAGTCCTTGATCATGGAGATGCCCTGGTCAGGCTCAAGCCATGAGGATGGAAATCCATGCGCAGATTTAGAACTGAGACTACTGAAATGTCACTTCAACAAATTATTTAAACACTTCCATCTATTTATTCTTTGATCATGGAGAGAGCAACACTAAAAACAGTAATCAAGGAACTAGAAAGGGGAAAAGYTAATAATAAAAACCCAGGGGAAATCCTGGAAAAAATGTTTAATGCAAAGTGTCCCCAGGGTGTGACACGTCCCAGGGCACGTCACCCAGGAGCCCGAGGCACCAAGGACTGGTGTCAGGAGAGCCTCAAGTCTTTATTAAATGGAGGAACAATACCTTGGCAAATTGGGCAGGGCTGGAAGCACCACGATAACCCTGAATCTGCATTTTGAAGCTTTCAGGGCCYGTGGAAGGTSTGTGCTGTGAGATAAAGCAGCTGCCTTTGAAAAGGAGACTTGAAYCCATTAGATATTTGCCATCTAAATAGCTCCACTCTGCTGGACCTGAAGCTTTCCCTGCAACACAAGTGCTGTTTCCCTTTTTTTCATTTTCCCAGTTATCTTGTTGTACAGCTTTCTCCACTCCACTCCTTAGCCTACATTTAGGCAATTATTTCCCTTTCCTTTCAGCAGAAATACAATATCTGATGGTGGCAAACAGGCAGAGCACAGAAATTCCTGAGTCTCACTCCAGCATCTTATTACACTGCCCCATTTTCTCATTTGTTCTACAATTATGGGCAATTAGGGCTGAGAGCACCGAGGTCAGTTGCCATAAAATCTCCATTTTAGCCCTGCTGTAGCTCATTGAAATCCAAATGGCACAGAGGGGAAAATATGCAGWGTTCAGATTCAGTGAAAGCAAAGTTAGAAGGGGCTTCCTTCAAGTGTCCAAATCCCAGAGCAGCCCTTCTGTGGGTACAAAACCATGACTGGGACTCACCCTTGTTCCCTTTTGGGTTGTGATTCCTGGAATATGAGTAAAATATATCCAGGGAAGACATGGCTCATACTCTGAGTCTTTGAAGAAAGCACAGATATCAGCTCCTGTCTAAAAGTTTAAAAATTATCTGATTGGAATAAGTCATGCACAGAATCAAGGTAAATCAGTGGAAGGTAATAACTCATTAGCTTATAAGTTATTCCAGAGAGACTGAACTTCTTCACACCTAGAAGGAAAAAGAATTCCTTACATTTTCCCTCCCTTTGGTGTCCTGATGGTCACATACATAATGCACATTCAACAATTAACTCCATTTCTCAAATTATTAAATGTAGCACTCAATTCATGGGAGTTTAGGCTTCCCAATTGCTCCACTAGGGACACAAACATCATTCTCTGACTGGAGTGGATGCACTTCTGCTCAACRTCCTTGGAGCAATCCCTTTGCACCCTGAATCACTACAGCAAAAACCAAACAGAAAACATGTCAGAAACTYGCCCTGACTAAATCCCACTGCTCTCCAATGTGAGAGCCCCATAATTGCCTAAACTGCTGCTTCATTAAGGCACTATTTGCTTATTTTTCTATAGGATTTGCAGCTTTAGTGACACCATAATTACAGCAAAGATACACAAGTCACTTAAATTACCACAGCAATTAAACCAGACTAATGTGCCACAATTATTTCCTCCAAGACAAACTTTCCTAGGATCCTTTATTCCTTTGTTTGATGCCATCCAACACTTCCAGCCTCTGTTTGCTTTCCCTGTGTCAATAATRCTTTGGAAGTGGCAGCTAAAATTCCAAAAGTGAAGACAGCAAATGTCACRTGTAGAACTGCTCAGGGATGAGCACAGCTCAGGAGTTTTGCTGTTGGGGTGGCAGCTCTCTGCTCTAGCACTGAACCAAAACACCCATGGAAAGCAATTATTCACGTTAAAAAGCTTGAATTTACCTCCAAAAGGTTCCTGCATTCAGAGCTCTGGCTATGCAAAAACCTCATTACAAAAGAAGAGCATCAAGGCAATATCCCCAAGTTTCTGTGCCTAAAGGATGGAGGAATGAMGTGACACCAGGTTACATAAAATATTGATGCTCACTTTTCAGTTACAGGGTTTTATGTGTTTTGCATGCAAAAGGTCTTCCTGCTTGGAAGGTTTACTACCAGAATAAATTATTATTACAACGTGTCTTCGTTTGCACAAGTGCTTCTTCAGCTGGCAGCAAAGAATAACTTGGGAGCTGATGTACAGACAGTTTTTAAAACTCACATTTTTTCTCGAGAATTTAAGTGCAAGGACGTCTGCACAAGCTGTGTAATTGATCACAGTGATTTCTGTTAGGGTACCTCTGCAAACAGGAGGAGGTTTGTCACTGCATTTCAGTTCACATGCAGCAAAGATGGCAATATTCCTCTCAGYGGTTTATTATTTCCCACTTGAAATGCCCAAATCCCATCAGACTGGGCTGCCAGCACAGGGATCAGCCGYTCCCTCCTGTCCTGGCAGCAATTCCACCCCTGCCTTGCCTGGCAGGGCTGCCCTGGCACGCTGCCACTGGAGCATCCTCTCACAAATCCAAACTGCCCTGGTATTTCCTCTCTTTATGGGAACATCAAAGTTCCCAAGGGCTTTAAGGTCGTTGAGAGCTGTCCAGAAAATCTGCTCCTTGCTCAGTGGCTGAAGTGTAAATGAAAGAGCCAGCTCTGTTATCATCGGATCAGGTGTTATCTAAAGCAGGCTGGGGACAACTCAGAGGGACAGATAACAATGTTGGCCTTGGAGCTGGGAAAAGAAATGCTTCAAAGTAAAGCTGTGTGCTCACACTTTGCATTTTAAAAGTCTTCAAACATCCATGTTAAGATGCAGCAGTCTATAGGAGGAATAATTAGTAAAGCCAGGAAATAAATGTGATTATTTCTCTAACAGACCTTGTTTATCGTGAGAAAAATGTGAGCTAATTCAGATTTCAGTCCTGCAAACCAAATTAACTTCATGATGTTTCACTGGGCCAAACCATGCTCTGCATTGCCTTCTTTAGTAATTATATCCTGACAGTGCATAATTAGTGTCTCAAGCTGAATTCCCCCACAGCCATCAAATTTGCAAAGAAAATAAAAACTRAACCAAGGCGCAGGTAGAAGGCTCAGGAGACACGAGGAGCAGGAGTGGGGTGTGTGGGATGTGTGTGTTTAGGGCAGTCACACACAGGGCTAATTTAGAACCACGAYTTTCCTGACTCCAGCTGGATCTAGACAAGGACCAGGAGGCTCAGATCCTGGGGAGAGTCCACCAGCAGAGCCAGGAATATCCATTTGCCAGAGGAGGAGGCTGAGCACAGCAATTTTTGTCCTATTCCTGCTCTTCCAGCACAGATCTTTCTCTGTGAGCCCTCCCTGCCAGCTCTGGGGGTGGACAAAGAGGTACCAAAACACAGGAGGGACACCTTAAAGAGCCATAARTCCCCATGGCTCCCCAGCAGAAGTGCCCACCCACATGTTTCATGCTTAATTAATTAACAATTTAGCTGCTAATGAYGTTCACTCCATATATAACCAGAGTTCTTGCCAGGGAGCTCCATCAGACAGACCCCTCGCCCAACATCAACCCAGTGGTCAAAGCTCCCCTCGGGAAAAAAAAACAAAACCAGAAAACGTGTCTGGGGGTAAGAGGCACAAATTCCAAACTACTGATTACACCCAGGGCTCTGAGCAGGCTGAGGCAATCCAGAGACAATCTGTTCCATCAGATTTTGCAAATCAGGGGCAGCTTTAGGGGAAAAGGAACAAAACCTGGTGTGAGCCCTTTGCTGGCATCACCTCAGGAGGAGAGAAACTATGGCTGAGKGCCAGCTCTGGAGTAAACCAAGCTTAGGTGAGCTTAGATTTAAGTAAATGTGATCCTTACCATGGTGCAGATTCCGTTTGAAGGCTGCCACATCTCCAGGGGCAAATTCTGCAACAAGCAACAGCTAAATTTACTAGGAATGGGAAGCTGGAGTTGAARACAGATTCAGAGATGAGTGCATTTATCTGTACACGATAAATCAACATGAACAGATCAATATTCCTCTTTCCAGCTGTTAGCAAAACACAGCAAAAGTCAATTCCATTAATAACATTCCTTCTGTTAATTTMATTTTGCGCATTTTACCTTTCCTGTTCATTAGAGACAAAAAACTCCTCTTCCAAATAAAGAATATTGGGAATTTCAAATATTTAATCCAAGCTTAATTTCGCTCCTTTTCTCTATGGGAAACACTGGGGAAAGCTGTGACAGGGAAGCAGAGTCTGGACTGGCTTGGCCAGCAAAATTTCAGGTGTGACTTTACCTGCGGTGCCAAAAATGCTGCCCTGGGCATCTCCTCCTGATGGATGGTGGGAAACATCCACAGGGATGGAGATGATGTAGTGATTATATTTCCATAACAAACAAATAATCACACATTATATAATTACATATTAATATCTATCTGCAGTTACAGCACCTGAAGTGATAAGCACCCTTAAAATTAATGTCTGTTTGTGTAAAGTTGAGAAAAAGTTGTGCTGCTCTCCCTTTGTGGGTATCATGTCTGCTAAGTATCACAAATACCACACAAAAATATGGCAAAAAAAAAAAAGAGTTTTTACTTAAAACTCCATTGAGGGAGTGGATAAAATGATATTCCTTTGAAACTGTGGGTGATGTTTATAAACACTGAGGTATTTTGGCATCTCAAAGTAAGCAATTTGCTGTGCTTCCAGGGCAAGGCTGGGTTCCTGCAGATCCCTGTAAGCCCTGGGTTTAATGAAGCTGAAAATAACCTTCAAATCTCAGGATCAGCCTCACTGCAGTTGCTCCCTGCTTTAAATCTGCTTTAACTCACAATTGCATCCTATTTGGGATTGTTTCACTTTTGAAGTGATGGCTGATGGAAACTCAAGCCACTTCCAAGTCTGATGTATTTGCCAAGTAGAAATATTCAAAATCTAAGAGGAAAATGAACTTTATTAACCACAAAAGGAATGAAATGTAGTATTTTGATTGGTTCCCAGGGCTGTGGGAGACCCTTTGATGTTGCTCAGGAAACACAAAGTGGTTCCAACAATCTGGTGCAGTTGGTTTCTTTGGGGGTTGTTTATCTTTATTGCTAAACAAAGAGTGAAAATCCCATTATTTTGGAGAGATGAGATAAAAYAGCACATTTTGGTGGTGCTGTGGGCACTCACCTGCCTGTGGACACGATCCCTGAGGATGTTTCCCACCATCCATCAGGAGGAGATGCCCAGGGAAGCCTTTGGGCACCATCAGGGACCACAGGAGGAGTCACACCTGAAACTTTGCTGGCCAAGCCAGCCCAGAGTCTGCTTCTCTTCCCCTAAGGAAAAAAAGAGTGAAATTATTCTTTAAATATTTAAAAATTAATCCTTAAATATTTGAACCCCCCCCCCATAATCTTTATTTGGAAGAGGAATTGTTTGTCTCTCTTTTTCTGTGACATTTAGCAGACATGATACATAGAGGGAGCAGCAAAACTTTTCCTCAACTTTACACAGACATGAATTTCAAGGGTGTTTATCACCCTGAGATAGTTATTAACATATAGTTATGTAATATATGATTATTTGTTCATTATAGAAATATTAATCACTACATCACCTCATCAYCACTAAAAGGATTATGCCTAAAGAAGTCCTTAAACAAATAAACACAGAGAATTACACTGACTCTCTTTTGTGGGCTGGAATATGGAAAGCTTTCTAATTACCTGGATAATTAACAGGTTTGGTGCACCATTGTAATTTTTTTTATCTAGAGACCACAATGTGCTTTTATGAAACTAAACAAAAGGCCTAAGGAAAATTTTCCAGAGCCAATATTCCAGAGAATTGTTTCAGTGTGGTCCCTCAGGTGTCTCATCCCCCTCCCTGTACCTGTTTAATCAGTCAGGCACTGCTGACTGCCARGTCCATCTTCTGTGCCCTCCATAATTGCAAATCAATCATTACAGAGGATTCCAAGCAAGAAAACAATACTAATAAGAGCAAAAAGCAACCCTTAATTAATTGAACTCGAAGCCTTGCTAATCCAAGTGGCCCAGCCCTGTGACAGGTAATCATTCCTGGCTGATTTAATGAGCACCTTCACCTGGCACTTCCCTGCTCTGAGGGCACTTGGACACCTGTGGGTTGGTGGCTTTGGCTTCATTCATTTATTTTTTAGACCCTAAAAGTGGTGAAAGAATTCAATGGATAAGTCCATGCARTATTTTACATACAGAGTCTCTAGCAGGGGCAGTTACTTTATGTATTTGGGAGCTGATTATGGCTGGAACTGTGAAGTGCAGGGAYGTGCCCTGGGMTGAGATGGACACACACCCCCAGMTYTGCCTCTTTGCATCAGCTGCACTTGGGCTTTTTGCTCAGGGAAACTCCTGCTCTTGACAGAAACAGGAAAAAAATATGCAGATATTTGTCTGGATGGGCAGTTTTACTAAAACACCGAGGTGTTTGCCTTGTGTAAGCAATAATTTTTATTTTTCTGCCATTTCCRCCTCCAAGCTGTTTGCTCCAGTCGCTGTGTGTGAACAGAATTACACAAAATGGGACTGGAAGTAAAGCAGGTGCTCTGCATCACAGCCCTGCAAGGCAGTGGTTTCTGAGCTATCAGGAAATGTTTTTATGGTTATAGGGTTTTTTCCACACAGTTTTTCTTCCCCCAGAGTCTCCTGATCCTTGATCAGGGGTGTGCTGATGCTAAAATCCAACAGGGAAAACACCCTGTGACTGTCACCAGGCAGCAGAGGAAGATCAGGGTGAACTCCACCCTCTAAATTCCTCTTGCCCATCCAGACCCAGAAAAACACCCCTGGCAAAAGGAAACCACAATGACAGCTTTGAAAGCCCCATCACTTACATCACTAACTTATTCAATTATCAACACTTATAAATAATTCAGGTTTGAAATCGTGCCCCCTAATCTCAGGGTTTAAATCAAACACTCTTTAAGGGCTGTGAAATAAATCTCCAGTTCAGGACAATTCACCCAGCAGAGATTACAGCAYCATTACACCAGTGGGCAAGCACTGAGAACTGGTTTTTATTCCTTGAAAAGCACTTTACACGCAGAGGACAATTTTCTCCTGAGATGAACTATGGAGGTTCCTACAGGTTACTAAAATTCCTGAAAAGGAAAAGATTTTGGAGGCTTTTTTATTATTTTTGTTACCTCTTTTAGAAGTAATGTCCAGCTGAGGTTGTTGATTTGTTAAAAATGAATTTACCACAACCTCTAAGGAGCTCTCTACCATGCTCAGAAGATGTGAGCAGGCATTGCAGAGGTAACAGGGTGAATTTCCTGTTTGTCCAGTGGGAGAGCAGATCCTGTGCACAAGCCCTGAGGTGCAGCTCAGTGAGAGCAGCAGGAACTGTCACAAGAGCTCCACTGGTGGCTGCTGGAATCACAACTGAAACATGGGAGCATATTTAGATGGACTCCAGCCTTAAACTGCTGAAAACCTCATGGTTTTCCCAAATTCCTTTTTTTTTTTTTAGTGAGGCAGAGCGGAGCAAGGAGTGCTGAGCCAAGGGGTCTGTGCTGGCTCAGAGAACAACCCAGAGCCCTCAACACCGAACTGCGCACCAGCAATCAAACTGATTAAAACTAATTAAAACTAATTAAAACAAATCTCAGCAGCCAGATCAATACACACKGGCAGCTACCACTGCATTTAGCTTGTGGTTAAGGGGATTTAACCTCATAGAACAAAGTTAAATACAGAGAAATTGGTTCTTTTTAGCTAAGAAAGTGTGGGAATGTCTGTGCCCAGAGAAGCTGTGGCTGSTCCTACATCCCTGGAAAGATGCAAGGCCAGGTTGGATGGGGCTTACAGCACCCTGGGGAAGTGCTGGGGGCAGAAAAAGATGAGTTTTAATGTCCCTTCCAACCCAAACTGTTCCATGATCTTAAACAAGAAACAGGAGRAAGGAGAAGGAAATATTTAACATTTAGTTACAACTACTTACTGAGTTGTTGTTGGAAAAAACTACTGGGAATTAAAATATTCCGTTCAAGGCAGTAACCAGGAGCTGCAGCCTCCTGGGCTGGAAATCTCATCACAAACAGGGTCATTTCCTGGGCTCCTGTGCTTATATCTCCCCTCTTCCTGGGAAGATGATTAGCTGAGTGCTTCCTGTCACCTGTGCTGCTGCTCATCCAAGTGCCCTTGCTCCATGGATTCCTGATTTCTTGATTTCCAGGTGTCTCGCGGTGGAAATGCAAGCTGTGCCTGGGGGTGTGTGCTCTATTTGCCATCTGTCAGAGCTGGGGCAGTTCTCTGCTGTTCATGGGGCAGTTTGCTTTATCTCTCCCACAGCCAATCCTCCCTCCAGGAGATCTCTGCTGTCCATGGGCCATTAATTATTAATTATCTTCTGTTAAAGGGCCATTAATTATTAATTATCTTCTGTCCATGGCCAGTGAGCGTCCCTGCATGGCTGATCCAATTCCATCATCCCATGGGGAGATGCTCCGCCCAGGGGAGGAGCCAAGCATTCCTACCTGGATCCAATCTGAGGTTTGGGACAGCACAGCAGCCTTTGCCCCCTGCATTCCCAGAGGAGCAGCTTTCTGCTGCCCTGCATTGCCAGAGGAGCCCAGGCCCATCTCCAGCAGCCCTGGAGCTGCAGAGGAAAGCTCCCCCCTTGTGCAGGATCCCTACTGCAGGAGGGCTGAGCCCCCATGGGATGGGGCTGGGACACCCCCTGACACACAGGGGGCAGGGCATGGTCTCACTCTGGCAGGGTTGTTTTTTGTATTATTGCATTTTTATTTTAATTTTATTTTTTCTCTAATAAAAAACTGTTATTCCTGCTCCCATATCTTTGCCTGAGAGTCCCTTTATTTCAAATTTATAATGATTCAGAAGGAGGGGGTTTACATTTTCCATTTCAGTGGAGGCTCCTGCCTTCCTTAGTAGACCCCTGGCTTTTCAGAGACACCAGGGCTGCTGTCACAGCTTTCTGTGGCCTTTTTGCTGCTGCTGCTGGGTCTCTGCAGGAGCAACCCAGTGTCAGGAACCTCCTGCTGTGCCTCAGACTAAATGAGAGATGTCCCTGACCTCCTGCCTGCCCCTGTCCCTGCCTTGTGCTCACATTTCCTATTTGCTCCAGGTAGGGACTCAGATATTTCTCACACTTCCATCTCTCAGTGTGTCTGATAGCTTTCACTGAGCTGCTTTTCAGTGCCCAGGGAGCAGCCCCAGTTTGTAGTGTCACACTCTGGAGTGACCCGGCCCTGCCACGGYGACATTGATGGATCTCTTCTTTTGCTGCAGTTGCTGCTTTCTCTTCCCTTTCTTCCGTCTGCTGTRAAGAGAACAAGTGAAAAACTGGCTTCCTCAGGGTGAGGGGAAATCAGCCCATGGAATTTCCTGCTGGTTAGCTCAGCTCAAACCCCACACTGTGTCTAGCCCTGGGACTAAAATGACTTGTAGCCTGTCCTGACATCCTCCCTGAGCACTCTGGCTGCTGGGGGAGCTGCACAACCTCATCGGTTCCAAGGGGAATTACAAACATTTTAAAACATCTGAATATTCAGTAGTTTGTCCCAAAACTACTTTAATGAAACAGAATGTGACAGAAAGCACAGCAGAGGGACCATGTGCCCTGCCTTGGGAAGGATGGTTTGGGAATGCAGGAAAGGTTCAGGTGTGGCTTCCATCTCCAGCCTGGGCAATCCAAGGCATCACTTACCTCCAAGGGATGGTGACATTCCAGACACTGGGATAGAAGGAGTTTGATCCTGGCCACCTCTTCAAATCACACAGACAAAGAACCAAAAGAACTTTTTGACCAATCCTAAGCTAAATTTAAACTAAATAAAAAAAGTGCTAACAAGCCTAATTACCATGAGTCTTGCTCTGAAAGAGGAAAGCAATTTACAATTACAATTATGTAATTGTAAATTATTTTTAGATAATGAACYGTTGGTTCTTAACATGTAATTTTTYCTGTCTGAAGAATAATGCAGACAATTTTTTTTTCTAGTTTTCCAAAATAAATCCTACCCCAAGAGTGAAAGTCAAAGCTGGTTAGATGCACTGTCAGAGAGGAGAGGGACTGTGCCTGATTCATTTAAATTAATTTYATTTAACCTCCACATTCCAAGAGCTGAGTTGGAGAATCATTGGGATGATGGGAAAATATATGACATCCAGGAGACAACAACAAAACTTTTCCTCAGCTACTCCTGTCTTAGCTGCTTTTCTTTTATTGGCGTTCTCCTTGGTCTAACTCAGTTTGGGGAAGGAATTGTTCCCTGTGAGGGTGCTGAGGCCCTGGCACACATTCCCAGAGCAGCTGGGGCTGCCCCTGGATCCCTGGCAGTGCCCAAGGCCAGGTTGGGCAGGGATTGGAGCAGCCTGGGACAGTGGAAGGCATCCCTGGCATGGCCAGGGTGGCACTGCTTTTGGGGTCCYTCCAACCCAAACCATCCTGGGATTCTCTGACAGTTTCAGTTTGAGCAGGGGTAACCTCTTGGTGGGGTTTTGACTTTTACTCACACTTAACCAGGCCTGTGAGGCCACAGATGCTTTGTTTAAAGCTCAAATCATACTGAGAGAAGTCTTRGAGATATCTGAAATCATTCCTTCACGTTGCTCTTGAAGTTTCCATCACCTGCCTTAAGCAGCTGCTGTCATCACACAGGGTGGGATGGGACTTCTATCCTCCAGATCCACACCTGCCCATCCCATACCTATAAATTGTGTCTTTTCTCCTTAATCAGGAATATGTCAGGACCTAGACATTTTCCCAAGGGTGGCTGTCACAACACCCAGGAGCTGCCTGTCCTGGCCCAGCTCAGGTGGAGCAGYTCTCCAGCAGCTCCTGGAGCAGGAGGGATTTCCTCGTGCCTGTGGTTTGCACCAGGGTCCAGYTCCTCCCTGTAGCAATGTGGGGCTTAGATGGTGGAAAAGCTCCTTATTTCCTGTGGAAAAGCCACTTGGGGAGGTGCTCAGGCCAAGCAGTCGAGTGCACACAGCACRCTCAGCAYGGCCAGCTCAGCCAAGAGAGGCAGCAGGGCCTTTGGCGGGATAAATTCCAGCCAAGGTKTATTCCAGCACACCAAAGGGGATCAGGGACAAAAGCCCAAACCATGGGGTGTGCACAGGGTTAAGTGTGGGGTCAGTGGCCAATGGTCTGAGGGCACAGGGGTGGCACAAAGAGCAGAACAAAGGGTTACAGGGAAGATGGGGCTGACCACCAAGGATCCCACAGCCAATGGGGAAACGGGGAAAGGAGAAACCACAAGAATTAGGAACACATAAGGAACACAGACCGGGGTGCGACAGTGTTGAGAGGCCCCATGGGGAAGCCTTTTCCTCCAGCCTGGATGGAAACTCTGTGGTTTATTCTTCCAGGGCAAGGCCCTGGGGATTTCCCTGAGGGGTTCAAAGGATTCCTCACTTCCCCTGCAGGAATTGCTGCYGGGAGCAAGATGAGGAACCGAGCCCTGCTTGGAGCCTTGGAGCAGGATCAAGGCTGCTCCTCAGCTGGCGTTTGAGGAGTTTGGAAACAAGGGAAAACAGCAGATGCAAACAGAGCAGCACAGTCTGTAGCCCGGGGTGGGAGAGTTATTTCTGTTGATTWAATAAGTGGCTGCTTGGTCAGCTCCTGCTCTAAATGAGGAGCCAGTTCCATTTTTCAGGTGTGCACTGTTGGTGTTCAGAAAATCATCTTCAGTTTAGCTGGAACATTGCTGTAGATCTACTCTGTAAATTGCCATAACTCCTGGGTGACTATTAGGGATGTTTGCCTCTGCCAGAAGGAATAAAATAATTGAGAAAAATGCAAATAGTTGGGTCTTATGTTAGTAAAATAAAATATTGTCAGCTCCAAAAGGATTAAGTTCTTGATGTCTCTTCAAAAACTTCATGTATTTCATCTTCTGATTAAAAAGGAAGAAGAAGGAATGTTTGCAATATGGAAGCATCATACAGTTATTATTCCATGTCCTCCCTGTGTCCTCCCTGCGCAGCCAACYCTGACTGAGATTCAACTTTGGGAGAGTTTCACTGTCTGCCTTGACATTTTACACTTCCCTGTCCAGACCCACATCTTCAGTTTGAARCTGGAAACTGTAGAAGTATTTAGGCTTAGCCTTTGTGTGTTTTTGGGGTCCCCCAAAAGTCATCACTGAAGGTGGAAAAGGCCCAGTCAGACCCCTGTCTCAACCCACCTGCACTTGTACAAATTCTGCACCTCTGGGGTGTTTTATTGTGTGAAATATCTGATCCTTGTGCTTTAGAACCTCATTTAYATTCACTTTTGTGCTTGTGTGGCACTTACACAAAATTCAGAGAGTTCTCAAGCAAATGACTGTTGGTACTTAAATGCCGAATATGCTTTTTAAACATATAATTAAACCAAGATATCTCCACCAAGTGCACTGAAATCCATGTGCCCAAATTCAAGGCTAAATCCCTGCCACATTTTAAGTCTGTGTTAAAACCAATTTTTAATTAAAAATCTGGGATATTTTTTTCTGGTTTGTTCTAGGTATGCGTATCTGGCATAAAAGGTGGAGTTTTGGGGGTGTTTCCTCAGTATAATTTTCTAGTGGGGGATCAGATTTCCTCCTAACTCTTTTCTATTTCTGGCCAACCACAGCTGAACATCTGTTTATTTCCCAGGAAAAATGTTAAACAACAATACAAGGTTGTAAATGGAGTGAGCATCTGATGGAACAAATTCTTGTTTATAACCCAGACCTGCACATTGGGAATTTTCTCCTGACAGTTCAGAGCCCTGCATCAAAGTCACATCTCCTGAAAATGAACATCAAAGCAACTCAGCTCATTAGGGTGGTGTTTCAGCAAAGTCTGCAACATCTCTATAAATTAAAAAGTAATTACTGCTATCAACTTTTTATTGACTGTATCACCATTCTGTTGTACAGGATGCGACTCAATGGAGAGAAGTGTTGAAGGAATTAAAAATCAATCTATTTAAAACAGAAATTAAGTTGGTTTGACTTTCCCATTGTGATATTTAAGAAAGAGTCAAACCACCATAAGTATTTTCCTTTAAGGAAAAATACAGAGTGCACAGCATGGTTCTGAAGGCAATAAACCAGGACATGATCAGCCCTAGACAGGATTTTATTTAGGGAGACAAAATCCTCAGTCAGGGAGTTCACGTACCAATGACCAATCCCATCAGAGGCCAAGGAGCAGAATTTGTGTCTCTGTGGTTACCATGAGCCAGATGATATTTTTAACAGATTTTGATCATTCTGGAGAAGAGTTCAAGATCTCTGGAAGTCCTGAGGATATCTCACAAATGATTGCAATGTGTGTGTTTTACATCTAATAATAGTCATGTGTATAGAAATGAAATCACTGGGGCTTTTATACACGGTTCACATGTAAAAATGAGTGACTTTGAAGGGATGGCTTTTTATTTGTTCAAAAACTGCTGCTGATATGGAGTTTACGTGGTTTCTTTTCCTGAAACAGGTGATTCTTACATATTTTTTTTTGTTGAGCTTCATCAATAACCAAGAGTTATTCATCAGTCCTGGTGGAGATTCTCATCCCTAGGTCAGCAAGATCCTCTCAACTCAGACTTGTGACCTCCCAGCCTCAGCCTTGATTTGGGCAGTTTTGGAACCTTGCACTTATTTTATGATTTGAAAACCAATTTCAAACACTGTAAACAGAAGCATGAGTCATTTTATAGGCACTTTCTCCAAAAGATGCTTACCCAGGGTTTTTAAATGCTCACTAGTTTATGCTTCTGTTTCCTGGAGATATTTAGAGAAGTAATTATAACTGGGAAGATGCAAAGCTCCAACTTTTATTAATAATGCACAAACTCGTGACATCCAACAGCTTGTACACAGTTAGAGCATCCAAATGCTCCAAAGGACTCCATAGATTTCACATTTGATATTATTTTCTTGGAAGCTTTCCTATTCTGGATTTTCTAGTCAAGGTCAAGTCAATCAAGTTGTCTCAATTTGTTGTTTAAACTCAGATAAAAATATTAACAAATATGGGGATTGTGCATGAACTAAAATTTCTTTTTTTTTCCCTTATCTTGTATAKGTTTATACATTTTTCTGCTGAATACATGCCTTGAATCACAGCACGTTTTCTATTCTAGCTGCTAAAATAAAGCCTTCAGGATGGATGCAGCATCAGCCCTTCCTCTGACTGTAGTTACTCTCSTTGGAATTTCTGATCACACCCAAATCCACCTCCTCTACTGAGATTTTCCAGCCCAGCAGATGGGAAAGTCTATTGAATAATACTAAATACTTTTACAAAAGAGACAACCCCAACTGAAACCTGACTTTTCAGACTTTTAGCATTTAAAAGACAGCGAGGAATTTGGAGGATTTTTTGCCTACATAACTTTTGGGAGCTTTGTTGCTTTTCCTCAGCAACATGCAAAATCTGGCACAACATGATAAAATGGTGAGGGAGTCCACCAGGAAATCATTTCAGTGCTTTTTCTGAGTGTTGCAAACTGCTTTAGTGGCTGGAAAGAAACTTCTTTCATTGAAAGGATCATTCTGTTTCCATGAATTTCTATGCAGCAGCCAGCTCGCTTTGCTGGGCTCTGTGTCCACTGGGATGTGCMCACACAAAGTCATGGGAGGAACCATGCCCTGGAAAAGCAATCAGAAGAATTCTTTCCCAACCTTAGGTGGTTATTTTTTCCCAAAGAAACACAAAAAGAAGCAATGCATTGTGGTTTTGTTCCTCTTGTTAAAGGCTATTCTTGTGATTTTTCAGTTCAGATTTGCCTGGATAAAATATTCAAAATAAAACACATTATCCATAATCCCTTCTGGCCTAATTCCATTCCGAGTTTACTGATGATACAAGCTGACATTCCCAGTAACTGAGGACTAAGTTTAGCCTCCAAACATGCATGTTGCACTCGGCTTGAGCAGTGTTCCCTGCAGACACRGATCTGCCCTGACTCACAGGGAGGGGATCTGCTCCCTCCCAGAGAAGCAGTGCCTTGCACCATGCTGGGCCAGAGCAGATCCTCTGYGGAGCACCCCCAGGCCATGGGGCACATCTTTATCCCCAAACCCTGGGACACATCCCTGTGTCCATCCTTGTCTCCAGGCCGTAGGGCACATCCCTGTGTCCAGCCTTGGAGCAGATCTCCATGTCCATCTTTGTCCCCAGACCATGGGACATATCCCCATGTCCATCCTTGGAGCAGTTCCCCATGTCCATCCTTATCCCCAAACCCTGGGGCACATTCCCGTGTCCATCCTTGTCCCCAAACCCTGGAGCACATCCCCATGTCCATCCTTGTCCCCAAACCCTGGGGCACATCCCCATGTCCATCCTTATCCCCAAACCCTGGGGCACATCCCCATGTCCATCCTTGTCCCCAAACCCTGGGGCACATCCCTGTGTCCATCCTTGTCCCCAGACCATGGGACATATCCCCATGTCCATCCTTGGAGCAGTTCCCCATGTCCATCCTTGTCCCCAAACCCTGTGGCACATCCCCATGTCCATCCTTGTCCCCAAACCCTGTGGCACATCCCCATGTCCATCCTTGTCCCCGTGCCGTGGCTCTGCAGGCGCCTGTGCTGGCCCAGCCCTTCTCTTTAACCACTAAAAGCCACCCAGCTGCTGCACAGATAAATCCCATAGGGTGGGAAAAGGTGGGAAAGCTGATGCAGAAATAATGGCCCAAATAAATCCTGCACCTGAGGTGGGAGGAAAGACTTTCACCTTGATTTAATTTTAGGCTGGAATTTTTCATGTCTGACCATTGCACCCAACACAATGCAAACCCCTGAAGACAGTAAAAACTTAGATCCTGGACATTGTTCCCTGTTTATTTCCCAGTCCAGCTGGTTTGAATAGAACTCCCCATCCTTTTTCTCACCACCTTCACTGGGGGACATTTCCCTGCATTTCTGCAGAGCCACCTCAGCCTTGCTGTCACAGGTCCCTGCTTGGGTTTCTCCTCTCTGCTCCCCACTGCTGTTCCTGCTCTTTGGCAGCACTCAGAACCAAGGAATTCCTGGATCTGGCTCTTGGGGTCCAGTGTGTCCCCTTTAGGGAAAATTGAACTAATTCCCAGCTTTCACATTATGATTTCCATACATTGTTTGGTGGGGTTTTTTGTGCTTATAGATAAGGAGAGGGAGATATGCAAAAACTACAGAATTTTCCCAACTGGCTGGTGCAGAGTGAGACCTGGAGCTCCAAAATTCCAGTAACTCAGCCCAGAGGCCAAGCAGCTCTGCTGCCTTTTGTTTTCCTTCTTGCAAAACATCTTTATTCCTATTTGCAGACTAAAAGTGACGAGCTATTGACTGCAAAAAAGCCAGTGGCTGGAATAGTAAATAAATCTTGCCTGCCACAGTGCTGCCTCCGCAGTGAGAAACTCGAGCTGACACGTCTCTCATTACTCTGTGTTGTTTCCTGTATAATTTATGACTCTCCATTGCATGTGTTTGGAGTTGTAAATGTGATCTGCAGCTGCAGCTGACATCAGGCATGCAAAGGACAGCTCCCAATAATGCTGTTAGTCCTTTATGGGCAGAGTTACAGTAAATAACACTTAATGTGAAATATGTAGAGCCATAACAAACATGACAGTGGCTAAGGTTGCTTCTGCTGAGGATGCTGAGATTGCTTRCAAGGAAGGGAAGGAGCTGCATCAAGGACAGGGCCCACAGGTTCTCCAGATTCCTCCCTTCTTGTTACTGAGACAAAACATTACAAGAAATGTGTTTTAATACTTCTGTTACAACAAATTCTGAGAACTCTGTCTGGATAAAAGAATATCTRGTCTTCAGTCCATGAAGGCAGCTCCAGGTGATCCAAGGAAATTGATCCCATGGAATGTGGATGTTTCTCAGGCACTGCTAAATATGAACTCAATGTCTCCATCCACAGCAATTTTTCACCACATTCTGAGACTGGTCTTAGCATACTCCCTGTCTGCCTAAAGCCRGACAGGAGCACTAAAAAACAGCCTGATTTTCTCTCTTAGGGTGCTCTTGTGGATGGAATTCTGTGGCGTACCAGCCACTGTAGGTTTCTGAACTGGAGAAACCACCGTAGAAACAGCTTTTGTTATTTCCTCTCTTGTATTGCTGACTGTGATCAATTTTCACTCTTAAAGCAGAACTAAAATGTTGCTTTTTAATGTCAGGAAACCATTGTAAGTAAATTCTCCTTTAAATTACACTCCCCTGACCCTATAGAAACTCAAGGGCTGATCTTGCAGTTGCTCATATWAGGAAGAAATTCCTTATTCAGAGGGAGGAGAGGCCCTGGCAGAGATTCCTAGGAAATGGACTGGYTATCAGCTGCATGGCTCCACAGTTTGGGATTTCCTGAATATTGGAGTTYCCTTTCTTCCTTACAGGGTGCTGCAAAGAATTGGAAACCAGCCCGAAACACAAGCGCCTGGAAAGTTTCAGGATCAAATGTCAATTCATCTCCAGAAGTTCATCTCCCTGTTTGGGCTCTCTCCAACCAGCTCACCACAGCACCGGGAAACTTGGAAAACACAGAGAATCTTAATTTTAAGTTTTCTCCTGCTCTGGTTAAACTGTGAAAAGAAACAGGCAAATGTAAAGAGATCCACCCACTCCAGGCACGTTAATTACAGGGACTGAAAGTCAGCCAATAATGGAGGTAAGACAGAAATGCAGCGCATTAACAACTGAACAATGGCCATTGTTCTCTCGTTTACCCACAGCTGCAGGTGTGTACAGCACAGCCTTTGTCTTCCCGGGGGCTAATTTGAGTGTTCTGACATTGCCAGAGAGAATTCCTTTATCCATGAACATCGTGCTGCCAGCCCTGTCCTAGGCACACACAGAGCTTCAGCCTCTCTGCACAATGTTTTGTTTCACGCACAAATAAACAGATGAAAACCTGTTTGTTTGCCCTCCTTCAAGGACCATTGGGTTATTCAGGACAAGAGTTGTAGCACAAAAGTGAAAATAAATATAAATTAGGCCATTGAGACCGTCCTCCTTGTACTGCAGTGATATTTTTCTGTGGAAATAAAATAGRGTGTGTAAAAGGGTCAAACTTCAGAAAAAAATCTTATTTCTGGTGTTAACCAGTCAAGGGCCTGCCCATACACAGCTGAATGCTACAGGGCCAACTAAAGACACACATTTGGCCTCTTTCCCCATTCTCTCCATAATTTATAATTCAATTTTACAGTTACTTCATTAATTTGATYATACATAGAACAGCTTTTGGGTGAGGTGTTGCCTTTCCCTGAAAAGAAAAAGTAATTGCAATTTTTCTCTGGATTCTCCTATTCTCAGTTATTCATCTGCTACAAATATTACTTTTAGTAATGACAAGGTGGCAGCAACGAAGTTCATGAAMTCAGTCACAGTTTGCATTTGGATTAATGTAATACCAGAAGTGAGAAAATTATTGGATATTAATTCCAAAGGATTAGGAATTCCCAAGCCCCTGTTGATTACGCCCACATTTCTGGCAGTGGAAACCCAGGGGTTTTTTTTGTTTTTTGTTTTTAATTTTAAGCCCTTTGCCACCAATACTTTAATTATTCTTCCTTTCAATACTTCATTCCATTATCCTTAATAGCAGGGAATCCCAGGATGGTTTGGGTTGGAAGGGACCATAAAGCCCATCCAGTGCCACCCCTGCCATGGCAGGGACACCTTCTGCTRTCCCAGGGTGSCCCAAGCCCCATCCAACCTGGCCTTGGGCACTGCCAGGGACACAACATTTATTTATCCCTTAAAACCATCAATTACTGAAGTTTAAGATGTGCAAAATCTTTTAGAAAACATTTTTGAGTCCCAAAATAAAACCTTTGTATGCTTGAGAAGGTTTTTTTCCACAGTACCATTTTTTTCCCTGCAGACAAAACTGACACAAACCAAAGAACAGAAGTTTGGTAATAAAAGAGGGGAAAAAAATTGCTCTTTCTATGAGTAGAAAGTTTTGTTAAAAACATACTTTCTTCTAAATTAGTATTATTTTCAGAAAGCTTCTCTATGCTTCAAAAGTGAGTTTCCTTCAGATGAAAAATGTGGGGTTTTTCTTAAGATGAAAACAACATTGAAAAGGTTTTTGTTTGAAGTTACATTCAAGGAGTCACTTTTTTTTTTCAGCTACCAAATATTCATAAAAAAAGTCAGCCTGAGGATTTTGTTTTCCAATTAAAAGCAGACATTTTTCAATGGAGAATTTTTGAAGATGAAAAAGCTTCAGGAACTTAATCACAGCCTTAAGTGTTCAGAACTTAATCCTGACACATCTCTATCCAGATTTGTCAGTGATTTATTTCCATAGTGCACTATTTGGGTATGCTAATAATTATTTTGATATTAATAATGAAATTTCTTGTTTGTTTAATTTTTACTTAATGATAAAAACCCTTCCTATAGAAAGAAATACCAGTAACAAACTTTCCCCTTTTTTGTGCATCTGCAAAGTTTCATTAAATAAAGGATCTGGATATTGGATAACACACATTATACTCAGAATATTTTTATGAGAAAATAAATTTTCACTGTCTTCCCCATGGAGACAGGAAATTTGGAACAGAAGTTTAATTCCAATTAAACTCTAATTAATTTTAAATATCTTGGTGTTTAGGTACAACACAATCCCCCAAAGCTCCAGGTGGGATAAGTGGGTGGGAGAGGCCTCTTCCCAGGAATGTTTTGCTCTCCTGGAGACACAGATCTCTGAGGATCCCTTTCCCATTTGCTGCTTTGAGAACAAATTGTACCTCATCAAAGTTGGATGAGWCTGCACCAAAAAGATTTCCAAGGGGAGGAGGAGGAGAATATTTTGTCAGAGGAAAAAATTGGCAGCTGTGTCTTATACCCCAGACAAGACCTTGGTGGTCAATACCTGCTGATTTATTAATAAAATGTGTTATATAGAGCTTTATCCTTATTGACACTGTGAAATATCTTTATTTGGTTCAAGCAGGATTTGGTAAAGGGAGATTTCCTTAGAGATTTTTTTTCCAGCACACAGGGACAGGAGCAGCCTTTAGGTGGGTGTAGAAGYTCGTGCAGAGGTTGAACAGGAGCCTGAAAACCCCTTGTGAATTAAGAGCCTGGCCAGGGGCCTGGGGACACTTCTGCCACCAAAGGCCATCCCACAGCAGTGACTTCTTTACATTCCCATGGGTGAAAGGCAGAAAAATGCCTCCAGCAGAGTGAAGCAGCCCAAGAACTTTGCTGGCTGAAGCTCCCACGAGCTGAGAAGTCGGGCAGATTCATCTGAATTATTTCAAGCAATTCTGATGGCTSTTTGGAAAGCAGCAGGTACCAAAGATCTGGCGTCACCTGAGCAGCAAGGCCAGGCCAGCAGCAGTGCTGTGCTGGGAGCAGTGGGAATCTGAGGATTTACACCAGGCACTGCAGCCTTTGGGTCACAGCATTTCTTTGGTTGTCCATCTYTAGCATCCACTCGCTTTGTAACTCCCATCCTAAAATCCACTGTTCCTTTCCCAAGTATGAAGTGCCATGGAAAATTCATCTTTCCAGAGGCAGGGTGGGTTTGTTGTTTCTTTTGAGCAGCCTTGCCAGGAGCTCAGGTTCATTTTAGATGAAATTCATCCTGCGAGGAGGAGATTTGCAAAGCTCATCAYCCCCCTGCTGCCTTCAGCCTGTGGGTTCCTGTGTGAACGGCTGCTCCCCTGAGGACATGGACATCCAGGCATCTTCTCTAACACTGACATCAAAAAAACTTCTTGCCCCRAGTCTCCAGACTCTGAGCAAAGCAGCAGCTCTCTGAGCTTTSTGGCTCACCCTGCTCAAAAATAAAAATTAGCCATTGGAGGATGAWATTCCTGTGTGTGCCCCAGAGATGCTGCACTCAAGTGCTTAGTCTGACATTAGGCCTGCATGAGTTAATTAAAAAATAATAATTTTTTCTTCTCATCTTCTGGTTGTCTCCAGTCAGGCAAATATGCTGAAATCACAAAACCAGCAAAGGGATTGCTTTAACTAGGAGATAGGGTATGAATTCAGCATATTTTCTGCATAGAAATATGACATTTGTATGGAAATGACCCATTTTCTTGAACAGGCAGCTATACATCACAGAAGTTTCACTGTAACGTTTATGCAAAAGAGATTGGGAAGCACTTTCCCATAAAGTGCTGATTTCCCCCAGACGAAATAATAAGGCAAAGCACAATCCAGAAGCTCAGGAGAAACATTTCACTCAATGTCATATGTTCTGGGTGTTTGTTTTGATTTCCGCGATGATTTCATGTTTGTCTCTCTGTATTCTCCCAGAAGGAAGTGCAGGGCTTAGGAAGGAATAATCCATTCTCCCTTTTTTCTTTGCTAATCACATCCCAGCTTCCAAACGATGGCAGGAGGGCAGCGGGACATTTCCACCCTGCCCCAGGGACCAGGACAGCCTGGGAAAGGTCAGGGTGGAGGCACAAGGAGGTTTTTCTGCAGGACTGGACAAGGGTTCTGCCACAGGGAGCCAAAATCCCCRTGACAAATCCATGCTCTCATGACCTACATTTCTTGGAATATTTGCACAATGCATGTGGCAATTCAGCAGTCAGGCAGCACTCTGAGCACACAGCTCAAGGAATGCTGAGGGATCAGTGCTCTGCAGCTTTTCCTTTCAAATGCAGTGTGTTATGGCCTGGTATTCCAGGGCCTGAGCTGCTTCTAGCTCCGGGCTTAAACCCAGAGTAAGGGTCAGCAACACAACATCAAAACCAACACCAACTCCAACGTATCTTATCCATAGACAGGTGCTAAAACCATAGAATACATAACTAGCAAATAATTTTTAGGCTGCTTTTATTACAAAATTACAATTTGAATTAATAGTTGCACAAGTACAAGATTGTTTTTATGCCAGTGCTGAATGAAACGCTCTGACCTCGTCTAACCCCACCGAAGTCAAGTGCAAAATTCACCCTGATATGAATGAGAAATTCTTTGAGCTTATCATGAATTAAGGTAGAGCTTGTTCTGATGATGAATTGAAATTATTTAAAATCAATTAGAACAGAAAAGACACATCCCAAACTAGATGTTCACTGAGCTCAGATTCTTGATTTACAGCCCAACATCCTGACCCTAAATGGAAATCCATACATCACTGAGGCAACATAATCAGACTTCAGATACCTTAYTTTAGAGTAGGAATTTTTTTTTCCCCCGTTCAAGCCAATTGCTGGGAAATTAATAGCAACCAGAGTAATTAGCAGTGCAGATATTTCACCATCAGAACTCYGAGAGCATAGCAGAGGTTTCCAAACACTCAACAATGCCTTTCCTTTGCCTATAAAACCAGCCCTGAGTCATTTTGGCCACCGCTTTATTTCACAAATGTGGAACAGCTCTGGAGCAGCTCATGATTTAGTGGAAGTCCTCTGGAAGAGTAAAAACCTTCCAGGCTTGTGCTCAGCCACTAAGCACCACTCCTTTCAAAACAGAAAAGAAAATTTAAGTCATTTGTGCCAATGTGACATTAATGGAAGCAGCTTCTTTTTGGGAGGGTGTTACAGAAAAGGACACGCCGTGGAAATGTGATTTCCCCTAGTTGCATGACTATTTATATAGAGAAATAGAAATTCATATAAATGTATACATTTCTATAGATACACATTTTGTACACTGTAGGCATATACATACATACATACATATATACACRGGGTGTTATATACACATCCAGATTTGTATATACATATATATAAATATATATACACACGCAAATGCACACACAGCTTGCTTTGGAGCCAGCTAGAGTTATAAATTCTCCCTCCCCCACAGAGCCAAGATGATCTGAGCTGCCTCTGCTCAACACCCCACGGTTGTCTCTCCAGCCCGAATTAAATATAATCCTCATTATTCTGCCTCTCTGGTGCCTGAGAAACTTGGCAACCTCTCTGGGTGACTCGAGAGGCAGCAATTCCTCCTGCCTTGCCTCTCCTAACCTATTCTAGGAGATGCAATATGCTGCTAAGATTAAGTGTCCAAAATGCTAATATGTCTGAGAAATGCCTCCACTGACCTACATCGGGAATGTAGGTCGGAAAGGAGCTATTTTTAATTAAATGCCCAAATTTTTAATTACAGTCCAAAGCAAGCCACATTCCTGAATCTCCCAGAAGTGTGCAAAGATTGAATTTTACACTTCACTAGTGTAATTATAGGTACATACTTAGATTTACACACAGCATATCCAGCACATACTCAGCGTTTCCGTGACACACGAGGCACTCGCTCCTGCTTGGAGCTGACACCAACTAATTTTAGGAACATCTCCTCCTTCTCCCTGATGCGTACCTGTTAGGGATCCTTCTTATCAGGGCTTTGTGCTCTGAAGGCTTGGACAGACTCTGGTTGGCTCTGGTTGGCAAAGGCCTGTGACACCACCACGGCCAACCTGGCCAGGCTGCCAGCAAGCTGAGGGCACTCCAGGCGGGGCAGAGGGAAGTCTCGAGGTGCAAAACACCACTCTACAGAAAAACCCAACAGAGAGAACTGTGTTTTCACTTGGTCTCCACTCCAGGCACTAACAGAGGGCTCAGGGTGTGTCCTCAGCCCAAGGAGGATCTGTGCATGCAGACAGGTAAAAGCAATTCTGGGAATGCCAGCGAGCTGCAGGCTGGTGAGAGCTTGGGCTAAAGGCAGGAAAAACAGGGTCTGGGAGCTATTTGTTACCTGCTCTCAAACAAGGGTTTGCAACAAGAATTTCATGTCGTTATTGGCTGTCTGGAAGCCAGCGAGAGGCACTTGACTTTCAGGTGCTGCTCTCACTGTCAGCCTTGGCAAAATTCCCACTTGTCACAGCTTAGCCACTGCCATTCCTTCCATCAGCCTCCCTGGCTGCAGTGTCACAGCCCCCCACTGCTAACAGGAATGCATTTGTGTATATTTATCTACATAAATTAGATCCATCCACAATCCTCCATTGSTTTAAAACTGAAGGGGACAATTAAGCATGGACTGAACAATTACTCTCTGCCTTAATCAGTGCCTTGACTCCTCCTCAGGACCCCTTAGGGCTGGGACTTGCCCTTTTTTTGAAGAAAACACTGACATCAACTGGATCTAAAAAAGACTTTTTACTTGCCATATTTCTTTGCTTGCCAATACTATCCACTTTCCAAAGCAGCCAGGTTTTTGGGTCACTGCAAGAAAACATAACAGAAGTGATGCCACAGGAAATGTCTCTCTGATTATTAAGAATGCATTTAGCTACAGATTTATTGCAGCAGTGCTTTGGGGACAACTGATCAGTCCTGCCCTTGCATGGCAGTTTAACAGCACCAGAGAAACCTGGATGTGTTCCCTAAAAAAGACAGACAAGCTCAACTGACCAGCATCCATTATCAATGCCTAATTTTTGTAAAACTCATTTTTCACCAAAGCACCACAACATGAMTGTTCTCAGTGCTCCCAGCACACATGGGGAGGGTGACTCCAGTGGTCAGGAGTCCAGGGCTGGATTTCTCAGGTGGAGCAGCTGGGCTGGTCCCATCCAACCCTGAAATCTCACTAGTGGGGATTTCTGGCAWCTCCCTTTGAGTCAGTGCAGGGCACTCCCAGGACACAGCAGAGTGAAGACATTTCAGCTCTGAGTGGCAATTCCTACGCTCTTTGGAGCAGAGCTCCCTCACTCTCCAAAGAATAGAAGCACAAGAATTAAAGTCCTATCATGAGAATTTTCACATGCAATTTTTCCCTCTCTCTGGTCATAGCAGTGATAACATCAAACTGAACAATCACAGGACAAAAAAATCCACACACACCCAAAATATTAATTAACTTTGGTTTGCAAAGCAAAAGCCTCCAAAGTTCAAAGATGGACTCTGGTTCAAGGGTTATTCAGATAATGGACATTTTATATATATATTTAAACATGTAAAAAAAAATTAAAGACCAAGTACAAACCCAAAGGTTTATGTATCTTTCTATAAAACTCAGTTTAGGACAGTTACTGTTGGGACTGACTTAGTCTTAAACAAGTAGAGCCTGAAAAAATGATCAAAAAATACATTCCTGTAATTCTTTAAGGTGTAATCCACCTACTGTCTCTGGAAAAGCAAAAAAAGCAAGAAAAAAATGCATATAACCTCATAAGCAGTATATTCATGCCACTGTAACATTTGGGGAATGTCATTAAATTCAGATAAGGTCCCCGTAGGACAAAAAGTCCCAAACCTTTCTTCAGCTTTTTTTTTTGGTTGTTTGGTTTTTAGAGTTACTGTCACAGGAGTCCCTCCTCAGGAATGGTGCTGGGTGCCACCACCACCAGCAGGGATGGCAGTGCCACCAGAAGCGGCAGCACAAATGAAGTCTTTCCCATTCCAAAAGTGATTTGTCACAATTCAGGAATTCCTGCTTGGAATCATTCACGCCCTACTGCAAAACCTGATCAGTGCAGAGAAGCTCCCTCCCTGGCACCRTGCTCCAAGGACAAGCCAAATTGCTGTGCCACGTGCCATGGGCAGGATATTCCTCCACAGGCAGTGGCATTTATTGGAATCCCCAAGTACAGAGAGAGTCACTCCTTGGCTAACCTGAAATATCCCTTCAGGATTCACAGAATAGATAGGATGTTCTTGAGAGATTTAGAAAATTCTAGKGGAAAAATAAAGAAATTAGGAAAAGTAAATGGACATTAAAGATTCAGKACAGGATGTAGGACTTGGTTGTGAATATTTTATATTTCCTCTGCCCTCTGTTAGTAYCTGTTCTTTATAAGGCACCCAGCAGCTGAGTCTTGCATGTCCACACCTCTAAATAATGCCTAAGAATAACCCCACACTCTAGATCAACACCCTTAACATTCAAAAATACCAGGATTGATGCACCACCCACCCTCCAGAGACCRCCCAGCAGGAATGTGGGACAGAGCCTTCCTACAGCTCTGCTCTTTGAGCCTTTTCTTCTCATTTTCCCACCAAAATTATCCATCTGACACCATCCTGATAACACCACAATACTGACCAGCTTAGCAGAGAAAATGCCACCACAGGGAGGTGTTTCCAAATGCTTCCACAGGGATCARAAATAACCTACAGGTGTCACCCCAGCAGCCTCCTGGGGAACTCTGTGCTTTGCTCTCTGAGCAAAGTCAATGGTTTCATAGAAAKCTGCCAAACTGCCCCAACAACCTGAACAAAAATGAGATAAGGACAGAATTTTACAACTGGGAAACCCTAAGGATCAAGGAAAAGACATTTTAAAGAAGTTGTAGGAAACCCATTGTCACAGCCTGTCAATCACAGAAACACAGAATGCCCTGGGTTGGAAGGGCATATTCTCCATATTCTTGCTCTCAAAGAAAAAAGATAATACTAATAAAGTATTTCCAGATAAYTTGCAATTGTTACATTAGTAATCTTCTTGGCTACTTGGTCACCAATGACATTAGAGCTAAACAAATTTGTCTTTAAGATCAAAAGCCTTAAAGATTGTTTGGTTAATTTGTGAGTGAGGTCAGTAAGAGAATCTCTGAATTGATGGCAAACCCATTTTCCCTGTGCCATTACTCATTTTATTCTGAAACAGTCCCATGGAGTACTTGTCTCAAAATACTTGAATCCACTTAATAGATGTTGTAATTTTCTGAGATCGGATTCTGCTCTTCATTCAAGTCTGTTGACTAAAACTGAGCATAATGTGGTGTCTCAACAGTGGCTTCAAGGGAGCAGAATTGGGCCTCCACTCCATTCCCACTCAAGGGTTTGTTCCAAGCACATTCCAATTCTTCCACTGCCCAATCAAACTAGAAATATTTCAAGAACTGGGAAAAATAATAAAAAAAAGTATTTCCACTCACACCAGAATTAAAAAATAGGAATTTCTGTAAAAAGACCTGTGTTGTGAGCTACATCCTGGGTCGATTTGCATTTCTTCCATGGAGAAAAACGGTGTTGTACTGTGTACAACACAAATATATAATTGTGTACACACAAATACATAACTGTGTACACACAAATACATAATTGTGTACACACAAATACATAGATACATAAATTCACCGAGAACCTCAGCTACAGATTGAAAACCAAGCCTTGGAAAAACTCAGAAAACAGGAGCATGCAGCACACAGAGCCTGATTTCCCAGTGTCCATAAATCCACGTTGTAAAAGCAAGTGCCTTTGGAAGAAGGGCAATCCTGGAACAAGTTCACCCTGGGGTGGCTGGAGCTCTGCCACGAGTTGTACCCGTGGTAAAGCAATGTCCTGAGCAGTGAACTCCCACACTCAGGGCCAAATTCTGCATGCTGCTCTTCACGTGAACATCTCTGTTAAACCTCAACCCCAACCATGACATCTTCTTCACGTGAAGTGGGTACTTGAAGCAAGCGGRGGCAGCACAGAGATCATCGAGTGCTGCTGGCACACCCAAGGGCTTCAGGAGAACAGCCTCACATTTTGGAGAGACCTTTCCCCCCTTTCATGGTTCTCAGAGAACAAGCTGGACAAACTCACACATTTCTAGCCTAAAACCAAATCAGTTGTGCTGCCACACTCAAAGGTGGTTTTGTCTGGAAAGGTCTCTGACAAAATCTGGAGCTGCCACAGCTTAACTCACGTTCACTGAAGCCCCTAAGAAATGAGATTCTCACTTTCCAATAGCACTCTGATCACAGCAGTAGGCAACAGGCATTCCAAAATTCAGATTATCACTCATACCATAGATTTTGACATCTTTCTATCACTGTTGATACACTCAAGAGATCCACGGAGACATTTCCAAACAATTTTTTTAACCTAGGTTACAACATGATGGTGACATCAATGACAATATCCAGAAAATACAAAAAGCACCAGTAATTGAGCACCAGGATCATCCTTCCCATTTCCCTGCGTGTGCAGCTGTTGGCTGGGACTGGGGCTTACCTGGCCTTGCTGTTCTTTTCCACCTGTAGGAAGAATTTCAATGGTCAGTGAGGGAATAAACCAAACACTTGCTGAAGGTTTTACTACCACAGGTTGAGCTGCTCAGGCTGACACCAGGTACTTGTACAACCATGAAATCAGCTAAAAAAATATTTATTTCACATAGCATCCCATCAAACAGTTCTAATGCAACTGCAGATCATTTGATTTTATTTGATTCCTTCCCAGTAGCATTAATGCTACCAATGCTACTGCTGATAAAGACAGAACTAGCAKTAATACTCCCTATTAATTAGGAGGAACCTGGGTTGGAGCGTGCAAAGTGTCACCCACTGCAGGTCAGAGATGATGGATCCACTTTTTTTCCCCCTGCAGTGGAAAGGAATGCTGCTACCCACTCAGCCTCAGCTCAACACAATGAAAAAGCAAAATAAAAGTCATCAAAACACCCTTTAGACATCACACTTAGACACTGTCAACACTTCCAGAGCAAATCATCCCCAAATCATCTCAGTACACAAGGGAAAGGAAGTTTCCTACGCAAGGAAAGAAAAATAACTCAACGTAAGCCAAAAATTATCTCTTTTAATACAAAATTCCATTCTCATAGAACAAATTTATTTCCACTGAATAAATAGATCTGCTCACCGTCCACGGGCAAGATTACTGCCTATAGTAAGGATGAAATTCTCTTGCCTTTCTGCAGTTTAATTAAAATATAAACATTATTTGCAACCGGCTTTACTCTATTTGGATACAAGTATGAACACTTGGGGCTTTGAGGACATTGCCAAATGTATACAGCACCACTCTCACTGGGGGTTGTACTTTAACCTGATTTATACAGCTCCACGCATCACTTGCATGTAGGCTTATCAATGTAATTATTACAATTACGATAAGAAGGATCTGCCCTTTGCACTTGCATGTTTAATACTCTTAGCACGTGCATGCTCTTCCACTATCTATTAAAAACTCAGCAAAACAAACAAATGAGCAAACCCCAACGGCTCAGAGCTGAAGGCAGCAGTGAGGAAACAMAATCTCAACTCAAGAGAGGAAGTTGCAATGTGTAATATTTTTACTGATGGCATGGAGGGTGATGCCAGCTTTACAGAGCTTCGGAGCTGTCCCTCCATCTCCAGACACACACAGCTGCTACCAAGGCTGGGGAAATGACTCTCCAAGAGTAAAGCTCACCATGAGCATCCTGCCCCGGAGCTGTAAATAGCGACATTGTGAGGAGAACAAGTATTTATGGGTTAATCTCTGTTAAAACACATTGTGCGGGGTGAAACCGAGCTGTTCCCCAAGGAAAGGGCAGGTGGTGGGGAAGGTGACCTTGGCACTGTGACCCTCTGCCAGGAGGTGACAGACCCCGGTCCCAGCAGCACCTTTGGGGGAAAAACCTCGATTCACCTGGCTAAACCACCCTGACTGCTGTCCAGACAAATGGTGCTGATGGACACATTGGGTATTTCTGGGTTAACCCCACTCTCTGCACACATTGGGTATTTCTGGGTTAACCCCACTCTCTGCACACGTTGGGTATTTCTGGGTTAACCCCACTCTCTGCACACATTGGATTTTTCTGGGTTAACCCCACTCTCTGCACACACTGGGTATTTCTGGATTAACCCCACTCTCTGCACACATTGGGTTTTTCTGGGTTAACCCCACTCTCTGCACACATTGGGTATTTCTGGAYTAACCCCACTCTCTGCACACATTGGGTTTTTCTGGGTTAACCCCACTCTCTGAAGGCCCTCAGGGCAGCGCCCGCCTGTGGGGGCTGCCCATGGCGGCCCTGCCCGCCCCGGGACAAGGCGCCGCAAGTTCATTCGGCGGGGCGGACGGGGACAGGGAGCGGCCTCGGGAGCTGCTCCAAGCCGGGATGGAATCCAGGACCGAGACCGGGATCAATCCTGGGATCAATCCAGGGATCAATCCAGGGATCAACCCCGGGACGGAGCCCGGGCGCTCCGGCCCCGCCGCCGCCCCTCAGCGCTGGGGCTGGGGCGCCACCTGGCGGCGGCGAGGGGCCGCGCCCGGCCGGGGACCCGCGGGGACAGCGCCGGACAGAGGGACACGGCCGGACAGAGGGACACCGCCGGACAGAGGGACACCGCCGGCGACAAGACACCAACGCTGACAAGATACCAACCGGGACCTGCCCGGGCAGGGAAATCCCATGGTCTTTAGTCTCCCCCCGGTTGCAGCGGGAGCGGGAGAAGGGCAGCGCTGGGATGGACGCTTTGCTTTCCCAGATCGCATCCCCCCATTCCAAAGTGGAAATGCGGTTTAATCCGGAGGGGTGGGAGCTCTCAGAGTGCTCACCCCGCTGCCAGCACCGGCAGCATCCCTGCGATGCCTGCCGGTGCCTCCAGCAGGCCGGGAAGCAGCGCTCCGGCGGGATGCGCTCCCAATTTCCCCGATATTTTTAACTGTCAGGACAGTGCGGCAGGGATACAGATCGCAAATCGGATTTGTGACAGTCTCGGGTGGTATCTTGGCAAGAGACGCTGTACAGGGTATTTTTTTTCTCTGTTAACATCACAGTGCATCGAACTGTTATTAATAAAATAGCGTTCAAGGTTATGGGGGGAAGGAAATCTCTGTGGAGGARGCTGAAGTTTCAGGTTCAAGCTTTGTATTCCTATATATATATATATATTTGGGGGTGCATATATATATATATATATCTGCAATTTTTTTCAAAACGTTTTATTAGGAAAGCTATACCAGACGCATCACTGTACAATGATTTAACATTACCTTTACAATTTATATTCACTTGAAATTACAGAATAAATATATGCACATTGTTGTACCTTTGTGTGTGTGTGTGTGTGCGTGTGTGCGTGTATGGGTGCATGAGAGAAAACATTAAAAGTGCTTCCTACAAAGCTGTTAGTGAGAGTGCCCATTAGCTTTTGGTTTTTTTTTTTTTCCTTTTTTTTCTCTGTATATTTGCATGTCGCTTTTATTAGGAAAGTGCGGATGTCCTAAAAAAAAAAAACAAACAAAAAAAAAAAACAACCATGGCGTCATGATGAAGTGTCACTGAGCATCCCCTAAGTGTGTGCGCCACGTGGTGACATCCTTTGGGCTGCTCGGCTCCGGGTGGCTTCCCCCAGCCCCCGGGACTGCCCCCGGGATTCCCCCCGAGCCCCCCTGGAGGGGCTGGGCTGGCGGACGGTGAGGGTGAGGAGTGTGCGTGCGAGGGAGGGAGAGAGACAAGAGTGAGACATTCGAGCAAGACCCTCCCCTCCCTTCCCTCTTGCAGTTTCCAGGCATGCAGCAAACTGCGCTCGTTTGCTTCTTTGCATTATTTTTTTTTTCTCTCTTTTAAATAAATGTACAGGATCTGTGCCATGATGGGCAAGAAGAAAGCAGGCCAGAAAATGCCATCTTCCCTCCCCCTCCCCTCCAAGGGAAAATATCAAGGAAGTTTACTGCCAACGGAAAAAGGGGAAAAAAAGGGGGAAAAAAAAGAGCCAACGAACAAAACAAACAACAAGAATAAAGAAAATAAAAGAGAAGGGAAAAGAAAAAAGAGAGAAAGAGACACACATAGAATTTACTCAATCAGGATCAATACAAAGATCCCCGATAATAATAATAATAATATAATAATAATAATATACCTTTAGACATGGCACAGTCAAAGTCTCAGTTTCAGTATAAAAAAATAATGATTGATTAACATCTGCTGGCAAAAGTCTGCGAAGGCACTTCGTCGATTACTGATCTGAGAAGGGCCCTGCCCCGCAGCGCGCACATCTGGCGGGGCAGAGCGCACAGCTGGATCCTCTGCTCGCGGGCGGCGGGGCCGGGCGGGCGGCGGGGCGGCGGTCAGAACCGGTACGTGGTCTTCTCCAGGACTTCGAGGTAATCCGGCTTGGTTTGGAGTTTGGCCCTTAACTCGAGGTATTCGCTTGTGGGGGTTTGGTGGTCCGGGAAGCCCTTGCCGGCCGCGAAGAGCAGGGTCTCCTTCAGCCGGGCGTCCTGCTGCAGGTCCGGGTATTGCATGCCGGGGGGGTGGACGTGCAGTTCCTTCAGCTTGGGCACGGTGCCGTAGAGGCAGTCCACGAACCCCACGGCGCAGGGCGGCGGGCGCTCGCGGTCCCGCGGGGCTCCCCCCGCCGCCGCCGCCGCCGCCCCGAGCGCGCCC